>ML777091.1:211564-233688 GCA_009831015.1 Picea engelmannii
TATAGGTGACAAGATCCCAGTTCAAACTATATTTCCAGAACTTGACGAGGAAGGAAAAATCATATTGGAGCCTGAAGCCATCACTAACACAAGAATTTGCCAGCTGAGGAATAGATCCATTTCAGAGTATCTCATTAAATGGAAGAAACTATCGGCTGAAGATTCCACTTGGGAAGATGAGTCTTTTATACAGAAGCATCCAAAGTTACTCAAGCGTTGCGGACAACACTTGTCTCAAGGGGAGGGGCATGTTAAGCCCTAATATTGGCTCATCACCCCTTAATTAGGGCATATTATATTAGTAATGTTATTTTATTTATGTCGGCTTTAGGCCATTAGTTGTAATTATACCTCCTAGTCTCCTATATATACCAAGGAGACATTTTCATTTTGAATCATCTTGTACTTGAACATTTAAGTGGGGTAAAATAAGGTTGCCCCCTCGAAGAGGCTTATTATCTGAAATTATCTCTTTTTCAAGGCGTTGAGTACTTTTCCTGAGGTTTTTCTATGCTATATTGATGTTTGGTTCTTAACACATTATTTGGTTCCTAAGGAGTTTGTTTTGCACAGTGATAATTACGCTTTACAATTCGTGACTCAATAAGAAAAGTTGAACCAAAAGCATGCTAAATGGGTTGAATACATGCAAAATTTTACTTTTGTGATTAAACATATTTTTGGAACTACTAACAAAGTTGTTGATGATTTGAGCAGGAAATGTTTGCTTATGCAAGAGTTCAGAGTCCAAACTTTGGGTTTTGATAACCTCAAAGAAATGTATAAGGATGACCCAAATTTTAAAGAGGCATACGAAGCATCTGAGAATCCAATTCTCAGGGACAGAAGCCAGTGGACCGAATACATGATCCAGGATGGATTATTATTCAGGGGCAATCAAATATGTATTCCAAAATTCTCCATGAGGGAGAATCTGTTGAAAGAAAAACACAGTGGAGGATTGGACGGACATTTTGGTCATGAAAAAACGTCCTCAAAGCTAAATGGCTCATATTTTTGGCTAGGAATGAGGACAGATGTCAAGATATTTGTGGACAGATGTAGAATTTGTTAGCACACAAAAGGAAAAAGGCAGAACACGAGGTTATACCAGCCATTACCCATACCTGAGAGGTCGTGGGATGCAGTGAGCATGGATTTTATATTGGGACTACCAAGGACCCAAAGAGGATTTGATTCAATCTTTGTGGTGGTAAACAAATTTTCAAAGATGGAACATTTCATACCATGCCAGAAAACCAGTGACGCAACTCATATTGCAAACCCATTTTTCAAAGAAGTCATCAGACTTCATGGCTTACCAAGGAGTATAGTTTCAGATCGGGATACCAAGTTCGTAGGACATTTCTGGAGCACTTTATGGAAGAAGCTGGGGACAAATTTGTCTTTTAGCTCAGCTTATCATCCTCAGACAAATGGGTAGACATAAGTTGTGAACAAGAGCTTGGGAGATTTGCTGAGGAGCCTAGTGACTGAACACCAAAGTCAATGGGATCATATTCTGCCACAAGTGGAATTTGCTTATAATGACTCACTCAACAAGAGCACAGGGAAGAGTCCATTCCAAATTGTATATGGAATGCAACCAAGGGGATTTTTTGAATTGAAATATTCGAAACAAGATGAATTCAAAAGTGCTAGTGCACAGGATTTTGCAGAAGCAATGAAGGAGCTTCACAGCCGAATTAAGGAATGATTGCAGAGTTCGAGTCAAGAATACAAGCACAGAGCAGATCAACACAGGCGAGAACTTCAGTTTGAAGTTGGTGATCTGATTCTTTCACATATGAGGAAAGAAAGGTTCCCAAGGGGAACATATAACAAATTGAATATTGAAAAGATTGGACCATGCAAGGTCGTGAAGAAAATTGGGGCAAACGCGTATGAGATGGAATTACCCGATGGGATCGGAATTTCACCGATATTCAACATCTCATATTTGTACCCTTATAGAGCTAAAGAAGCAGGAGCGGAGAATGAATAGACAAAAGTTCAGTGGACCAAACAAATGCCTGTAGCTGAAAAGCCACAGATGGAAAACATAATTGATAAGAGGGCTAGTTAAAAGACCAGGAGCAAAGAGTATTTTGAATACTTGGTCAAATGGAAGGGACATCCAGTGGAAGATGCCAATTGGGAGAATGAAGCAGAAATTCAAAAGCATGGACAGACCGTGCACGAGCTCATGAACAAGAGTTCATGAAAATTTTCAAGCGAGGGAGTATGATGCAGGAGCATTGCAAGAAGCCAACCAAGCGAGCATGAAGGTAGAAGACGGCTGGAAAGCGCAACACACATTTTGAATGTTTTTTAAATGTTTTGAAATTTAAAGAACAGATATTAATGAGATAGCTGGGGAGAAGCGTACTGACATTTATGTCAATATATTGTAAACAGATCATGAGAATTGCTCCCATCTGTAGAAGATAGAGGCATTTATGTATAATTAATGAAAGTAGGTAGATTCGAATTAAAAGATTAGACAGTTTAGGAAGTAGGAGGGAAAACAGATATAGACACCCTCAT
Source organism: Picea engelmannii (assembly GCA_009831015.1). Taxonomy (NCBI): domain Eukaryota; kingdom Viridiplantae; phylum Streptophyta; class Pinopsida; order Pinales; family Pinaceae; genus Picea; species Picea engelmannii. The sequence goes on from ML777091.1 coordinate 214,112, forward strand.
CTTTGTATCATTGTATCATTCGAGAGATTGTATCATTAGCATAGCACAGAAGCTGGAGAATTGTAGCAGAGAGCTGTAGAGAAGAACCCATGTACAAAAGATTTGAATTTTATATATGAAGCTTTTGATTCAGATCCATGGTGTTATGATGTTTTATGTTTATACATGTTGATGGTATGATTATAGATAGTTTATTCTCTTTGTTATACATTTGCTTTAATATTGAGTTGAATGTATGATTTCATATTGAATGTTTGAAGTCTGAGAGAGAGAGAGAGAGAATGAGTTTCAATTGTTTCTCTTCCTGAGTGAGAGAAGTTCCTGCAAGGAGTGCAGTGAAACGTCTGCAAGGAGTGCATTGACAAAGGTTCAGAGTTATCTCTGAAAGGTCAAGAGGGATATTGTTGTTCTCATTCCAACAGAGTATAGGCGAAGCACAGAAGCTGTGCAAGGTGTGTTCAGGCTATAATAAGACTTAGAAGTTATCAACTAAGGTTGAAGGTGAAAGACTACTGTCGCAGAAAGTGCACAGAGTCGAGAAATCAAATACGCAGAAGTATTTGAAGGATTTCCGCAAGGAGTGCAAGCAAAGGCCTTTTCTTGGAACGCTTGAATTCGCAAGTGAAAGCTCATGAGGGTCAGCACCTTTGAAAGTACTCAAAGGAAGATGAAGATTGAAGACGTCGTGCAAAAGTTAAGTTCCAGTGGGAGAACATTTGTTCATTTCAAAGAAGTTGTCAAGGAGGAAACGAGCGGTTAGAATTCTCTGAGGAGAACTCCCGAAGTCGTGGGGACCGTAGGATCTAGAAGAGTTCCACGGTGGATAAGGTCTGGATGAACCCATTATGTTGATTTCAAGGATTAATGTGGACCGTTGATCGCGACTGTTGGACCATCAATATCATTTCGGCATTTAGGGGGTTGTAAGTCCGGAGTGTGGGTAAAACCTTTGGTCACTCGAAATCCCGAATCGTGAAATGTATTATCACATGTGAAGGCGAGGAGTGGAATTTTGGTACTTCGGAAGTCCAGATTTCGGCATTTCGGAGGTCCTGAGGACAAGGATTCGGAGCACAGTGGAGTGAAAATCCTGAAGTAGTGAGTTGCGAAACCCGGAGAAACCTTGAAGTGGCATTTAGGCATTTCGAGGATCGGGGTTTCGGCATTCCCGTTGACAAGGATTTGGGACACTTCACATTAGAAAACCCAAAGTTCTGAAATGAGAAATATTTTTGAAGGCGTGTTACGGCGTTTCGATGCTTCGAAGTTTGGGAATTCGGGGATTGTGGTGACATAAGTTCAGCGTCGAGAGTTTCGAACTCCTGGTACCCGGAAGCCCGAAATAACGAGGGCTGTCGAAAGGGTTGTTCAAGTCTCGAAAGCAGGGAAAGGTGACAAGTGGAAAGAGTCCACATCAGAGATAGAATATAGTGGAGTGGACAGGTGGTGTGTATTCATCAAAAAGGAGAAGAAAAACCTTGATTACCATTTTAGGGTTTCGGAGGTTGAAGATCCAGAAGTCTTACATCCGGATTCGCGAAATTGCAAGGTCCGAAGTTCTGAAATCACGAAAAGTCCCGTTGGGGAGACAGCCTTCGCTGAACGCATCAGGGTTCGACATTTCAGCATATTTGAAGACAAGAGGTTGAGGTTCTTTGTTCCATAACTCTCGAAGTCGTGAAACACGATACAACTATGGAGGAGGATGCGACCAAAGATTTTTTACGTTTCGACATTTCGGGTCTCGGTGGACTGAAGAGCTAGAAACTTGACAACATAAATCGCGAAATCACGAAATCTGAAGTCCTTTGTGACTGGAACAAAAAGGGGTGATTAACCCTCAGTGTGGTTGTAGAGAAGATCCTGAGCGGATCTCGGCCCGAGGGCAGGGGGTTCTGCACCATGAGACATCATGTAATGCATTGAGTGTGGAGAATAGGGGAAGACAAAAAGATAGAGGAAAAGGCTAAGGGAACCATGGGAATTATAGGAAGGGAAGATACAAATCCAAACTGGGAAAGATAGAGTGTTGGAATTGTGGGAAGAAAGAACATCTGAAGAAATATTACAGAGCTCCAAAGAAACAAAGAGATGGACAACAAGAGAAAAATCAAGAACAAATGTAACAAGTGATGTGTTACAATATGCTTTGATTCTTTTTGTATATAATATTTTAGAGTCTTGGGTAGTATTTTCAAGGGCTTCATTTCATGCCACACCCCATATGAAACATTTTCTAGATTATGTTCAAGGTGATTTTGGACGGGTTCATTTGGGTGACGATGCACCATGCAAAATTGTCGGAATGGGTAAGGTACAAATAAAGAAAAAGAATGGAAACCAATGGTTATTGAAAGAGGTAATACATGTACCATATCTAAGGGAAAATATAATTTCAACAGAGCAGTTGGAAAGTGAATGATGTATATCTATATTTACAGATAAGGTGTGGAAGGTCACCAAAGGATCATTGATGATAATAAGAAGAGAGAAGGTAGGTACATTATATTTATGTACTGGTAATACTGACTCTTCTATATCTTTAGCTTCTATAGGAGTGGATACAATATTGTGGCATCATAGGCTTGGACACATGAGTGAGAAGGGGATGTGGATACTTCACAAAATAAATTTGTTGTCAGATATTAAACAAATTGATTTGGATTTCTGTGAGCATTGTGTTTATGGAAAACATAAGAGAGTTAGATTTCTTGAAGTTGGAAAAGAAAATAAGAGTGAAAAGTTAGAGCTTGTGCATACAAATGTATGGGGACCATCTCTAGTATCATCTCTTGGTGTCTCTCATTATTATGTTACTTTTATTGATTATGCAACTATAAAAACTTGGGTTTATTACATTTGAAAAAAATCTGATTTTTTGATACTTTTAAGAAATGAAAATATTTGGTTGAGAATGAGACAAGAAAAAGGTTGAAGTGTCTCAGATCAGACAATGATGGTGAATATTGCAACAAGGAGTTTGATGATTATTGTTCATACCATCGGATTCATAGAGAGAAAATAGCTCCAGGAACACCAAAAGAAAATGGTGTGTCAGAAAGGATGAACAGGACAATCGTGGAGCATGCAAGCAGTATGATATTGCATGCAGGGTTTCCCTTATAGTTTTGGGAATATGTTGTAGACATTTATGTTTACTTAATAAACAGAGGACCTTCAAGTTCTTTGGATGGCGGCATTCGAGAGGAGGAATGGACATGTAAAAAGGGAAACTATTCTTTTTTGAAGACTTTCGGTTGTGAAGCATTTGTCCATATTGATAAAGAAAATAGAACAAAGCTTGAGGAAAAATCCAAGAAGTGTACCTTTATTGGATACAGTGTTAATGATTTTAGTTATCACTTATGGGATTTTGAAAATCACAAAATCATTAGGAGTAGAGATGTCATATTCAATGAGAAGGTCATGTACAAATATTAGTTGCAGGGAAAGAAACAGGAAAAAGAAAAACCAGAATACACAATGCTTTATGAGATCACTGAAAAAAGAAATTCCAAAGGTACCAAAAAAACAAAACGTACAACAATAGGAGCACCAGGTACCTCAAACTCCTACAAGTGTTGTTAGAGGATCTACCAGGTTAAGTAGACCCCATGAACGATACTCTCCTTCATTGTCTTATTTATTATTGATTGATTATGGTGAACCAGAATGTTATGAAGAGGCAATGCAAGTAGACACTAAAAAGAACTGGGAGAAAGGAATGAAAGAAGAAATGTATTCCTTGGTAAATAACCAAACTTAGGACTTGGTTTAGTTTCCTACAAGAAAAAGAGCCTTGCAGAATAAATGGGTTTACAAGTTGAAGGAAGAAGATGGAGGAAAAAAGCGGTACAAGGCTAGACTTGTTATAAAGGGGTTTGCACAAAAGAAAGGTATATATTTTGATGAAATATTTTCTCATGTTGTTAAGATGAATTCAATTAGGACTATTTTAATTCTTGTGGCAGTAGAATATTTGCATCTTGAATAGTTAGATGTAAAAATAGCTTTTCTCCATGGGGATTTGGATGAAGAGATTTATATGCAATAGTCATAGGGTTATGAGATCAAAGGGAAGGAAAATTTGGTATGCAAGTTGAAGGCAAGATTGTATGGCCTAAAGAAATCTCCAAGGTATTTGTATTTGAATTTTGATAGGTTTATGACAGAACAAGGTTATAGTAGATGTCATTATGATCATTGTGTTTATTTTAAAAGGATAGAAAATGGAAGCTATATTATCTTGATATTGTATGTAGATAAAATGCTTATTGCAGGGTCTAATATCCAGAATATAAATGTGCTCAAGAAGAAATTAGCTAATTCATTTGCAATGAAGGATTTGGGTGTTGCAAAGAAAATCCTTGGTATGAGAATAACAAGAAACGGGAAAAATCGCAAATTGACATTGTCTCAGGGTGAGTACATAGAGAAGGTGTTGGAGAGGTTTAGAATGCATAATTGTAACACACCCATGGTGGGGTGTCAAAATTTCATTCTTCTTAAGAAAATCAAAACCCCCATTCAGGGTCTTTATTCTATTCTGCTCTTCCAGATATTTCCAACCACGGTCTCCATGCTCTTAACCGATATCAAAGTTGGCGGATATCCTAACCCAATTTCTTCGAGTTCTTCCATCCATCTATACTCGCATATGACTTTAGGCTATGACCAGATGCCAAGACAATAGGCACCAAGACAACCACCACGCGAATCCTCTGGAGTGGAAAATCTACAAAGTTCACAATCTGACGCTGTGTGTCCTCAGATATTTTGATGGCCGTGATTCACTTTAGGACTTTGGCATTCAAGAGTTTCGAACACTCCAAAGTATTTTTTCCCCGAAGTGCTTCGTACCCGGAGTTACAGATATAGTGCCACATGTCCCTCGTGATCAACAATTATGATCTACTTCGGTACTTTGGCGTTCGGGAGTTTCAAACATCCAAAATCCTTTTTCCTCTGGAGTACTCTGTACTCGGAGTTACAGATCGAATGCCACGCGTCCCCTTCCAATGGACGGTTCTGATGGACTTTAGCACTTCAGGACTTCACTCCTCGTGTTCCTTCGGAGTGCTCTTATTTGGAGTTAATAATCTAATGCCACGTGCCTTCCTGTGCTAACATATAGGACCTACTCCAGCATTTTGGCACTTCGAGTATTTTCGAAGCACCTCGAATCCTCTGTAGTCCCGAAATATAGAACTCCTAGAATCCCAGACATTTCACCAACCACATGGGCGAGGTATGCATGAACTAGGGGATGACATGTAGTTGGCTCATGGGCGACATGTTCCCTCATATGGGATGACACGTATCACATTCAAAAGGGGTTATGGGGTATGTGATGTGCATGAATCCAAGTGGCACATGGTTCATCAAGATTAAATCTGCATCACCATGGATGGCATCACTGCACCTCATCGCTCCACTATGATCGTATTTCAACCTCCCTCATATTTTCACGGTCGGGATATGGCCAATATCGATTTATTTACAGATCGATGGTTCACAATGATTGCAGGGCCCCAATGTGCTCTCTCTTTATCGGAGAGCTCAATCTCCACAATCTGAAAAGTGCTCATCTGACTCCGTTTAATCATGGTAATTGATTCTCCACCTCGATGAGTTCAACGACATTGTTTGATTGCAGGTCGTGAACTATCACGTCTGCTAATTTCACCTTCGCACTCTGCAATGATTCCCAACCCTCGATCTATGTTCACAGATCAACGGTTCATAGTGATTGCAGGGGCCAATCTCCACAATCTGGAAAGTGCTCGCTCGACTCTGTCTAATCATGGTCGTTGATCATCCACACTGACAATATCAATAGAGTTGGTTGATTACGGGCCGTGAACTAGCACGTCCACTAATTTCACCTTCGCGCTCCGCAATGATTCCCAACCCTTGATCTAATCGAGTGGCTTGTGTTTGATTTGTTAACTCCAGTGGATATTTGAGTTGATATGAATATTGAGATAGGATTTTCTTCCTATGAATGACTCACATTAATCTAATCTATCGGGTTCTTGATTCATCTATGACTCTTGTTACCCGGGGATTTCGAGTAACTTTGACTATTGTGAAGTTTGACATCCCAGGGCGTCGAACTCCAGAAACTCTGAAACCATTATGAGCTAGCTCCTTTCAGGATTATCATAGGGTTACTAGACCCAGGTCACATGGACCTTCATATGACTCTCAGGCTATGATATCTACTCTTATATGAGTCTTTTTTAAGGTCGTGGGTGCGATTTCAAGGTCTCTCAGGCTACTAGTTTCAAGGAAACGCCTTCCTAACTCGTAGAACTTTAAGTTCTGAAATAGGGCATGGTAAACTTGTGAGGTTACTGAGACGGTAGCACTGTCAAGAGGCTTTCTCTGAATATGGAGCTATGAGGTAGCTCCCTAGGGAAAACACCTTCGAGAGTTAAACTGGAGCATATGTTAAAGGGATAAGCATAAGTTCTCAAGGAAGCCAATGTATACACATAACTTAACCATTTCAATACAGAAAACATTTATAGATATGTAAATACATGCATGCAACCATTAATTCCCAATTCAACGCATAGACTATGAAAAAACTTATGAGAACCAGATAACGTGAAGCGACTGCTGGAAGGGGTGCCTGTTTCCACCCAACCATAGGCTCATTCATTCCTAACGGATTTACCACTAGCCACCCCTGAGCTAGACCATGATGCTTTGAGATTTAATCTCTTCTTCTGGCTCAAAAATAGATAGGGACGAAGGTTACTCTCATTCTCTCGATTCAGTCTTTATTTCCCGTGATCTGAACACACTCTTTTTCACAATTCTTCCTCGAACCTGAGAGCTCAGTCCCTCGTCCCTGCACTCTTCATAGATCTTCCTCTTTGTCCAGCATACCTTCCTTTCTTTCCTTTCTCAACAATATTGTGTGTGGTCTGAATTCCCAGTCCTTGGTCAGGTTTATAATCCTTACAGATGGGCGGTCTGCCCCATACCCTCATTAACTCTTGAGGAGGTCTTCCCACCTACCAGCCTGACTGTAATTCATTTCTGGGTCAAAGGCTAGTTTTGATCCTGAGCAATTAAATCCAGCAAAGTACTGGTTCGGTGGAGGTTAAAACAACCATTCCTGGTCCCCTCCACCCTCTCTTTCATAGCATTCGTGGTCTCTCTTAGCACATCCCATTTCTAGCAGTCATGCAAGACTTATCCATTTTCTATTAAAATAACAGAATTTACATTCATCGACCTTTTATACAAAGGTCCATCAAATCAAACATTCACACATTTGAGTTTGCCATAGTATTTTGTCCAATATAGTTATATTTATAAACTGGGGGGAACATGGTGTTACAAGAATGAAAAACTAGTTAGTATAGCTTTGGCCATCCATTTCAAATTAACTAAGCAAATGTGTCCCAAGATACATGAGGAGATAGAATACATGTCCAGGGTCCCTTATTCATCAGCAGTTGGCAGCTTGATGTATGTGATGGTTTGCACAAGACCAGATATTGCACATGCAATGGGAGTTGTGAGCAGGTATATGAACAATCCAGGTAAAGAACATTGGGAGGCAGTAAAGTGGATTCTCAGGTATTTGAGAGGTACTTCTACTCATTCATTTTGTTTTGGAGGTTCATACACTATTCTATAGGGATATGTTGATTCATATATGGAAGGTGATCAAGATAATAGGAGGAGCACCACAAGGTATGTTTTTACTGTAGGTGGAACAATAGTAAGTTGGATTTCAAAACTACAAAAGGTTGTTGCATTTTCAACAACATAAGCAGATTATGTTGTTCCTACAGAGGCTGGTAAATAAATGATTTGGTTACAGAGGTTTATGGAGGAATTGGGAAAGAAGCGAGAGAATAGAAAGTCATATTTTGACAGTGAGAGTGTGATTCATCTTGCAAAGAACTCAACCTTCCATTCAAATACTAATCATATACAAATCAGGTACCATTTCATACGATCCATCTTGGAAGATGGACATTTGAATTTGGAAAAGATACATACTAGCCAAAATCTTGCAGACATGTTAAAAAAGGGAGTAACCAGGGATAAACTGAGTTCCTACTCAGTTTTAGTTGGTCTTCAAGCATGAAGGTGAAGATGAGAAATTTTCCAGGTCCAAGGTGGAGTATAGTCCAGCAAGTACAACAACAGTGGAGTTGTTGTGATCAGTCTCCAAGTGGGATATTGTTGGTTGTGGAGCCTAATTATATTCCTGATTCAGAGGTTTATTTTAGCTGTGCTTGGACCCCATTCTCTAACAAGGGGGTGTGGGGGGCCTTTCCCCCCCACAACTATTGCTAGGGTGATCTAGGGGGGGACGATGACAATTTTTATAGCCCCCCCCCCGGCGGGGAATTCGAGGGAAGTTCCCTCGAAGCAAAATATTGAGAAAAATTGCCTTGTAAAATATTGTAATTTCATATTCAATCTGGATCGTTCATTATAAGGTCGCGGATCTGACGTTAGAAGTTATTTTAGGGATTTTTCCCTAGAAGGAAACCCTCTTTTTTGAGGGAATTGTATTGTGGTTGTGTATCTGTGTGATTACTATATTTTGAGAGAGGATATTGTGAGAGGAAGAAGAGGAAGTTACATCTGTTGAGTTGTAGGTTATATCCCTTCATTTTACTAGATAATAAAAAGGAAGGACCTGACAATTTCTCTGGTGGACGTAGCCCACACTGGTTGAACCACGTATTTTTGTGTCTCTATTGTATTTTGAATCTTTTGTTTTATTTCTGCATTTTTTTTATTTTATTTCTCCGTGATCTTGTTTTTCTAACACCTTTGATCCTTTTTCAACAATAAATTGATCTATTTTACAATGCTGGCATAATCGGGAACAAACCTTCGTACAAAGTTGATTTTTCCAAAAAAGATTGGACTCCTTTCTTAGATGATGGAGGGTTGAGTTCATTTATAGATTTAACCCTTTCTAGGTCAATATAAATTCCTTCTTTGCACACAATATGACCCAATAAATTGCCTTCAGTCACAGTAAACAAATATTTATTTGGATTCAAAGAAACTCCATATAATCTGCATCTTTAAATACTTTCCTGAGATGATGAATTTTCTCATTTCTCGTATTTTAATATAATTTCAAAACATCTTGGTAGTTCTCCATGAATTTACCTATTAAAACTTCAAAATTGTTGTCTAGAGCCCTATTAACTGTGTCTCCAACATTCTTTAATCCAAAGGGAATTTGAGCATATGCGTATGCCTCCCAGGGAATTATGAAAGTTGTCTTCACTTTGTCTTCCTCTGCAACCAAAAATTGATTGTATCCAGAGAAACCATCCAACATGGACATACAAGAAGATCCAGTGACTTGTTGAAGAAGGAATTCGATGTTAGGCAGAGGATAATTGTACTTTACACTTGATTTTTTAAGATCCTTGAAATTCACACGCATTCGAATTTCCCCAGTCTTCTTTCTCACAACCACCAAATTTGAAAGCCAGTCAGAATTCCTGATGGGATATATTATTCCAGTTTTCTTCAATTTTTCCAACTCAATATTCACCAATGGTTTCAACTTGGGATTCATCGTCCTTATTTTCTTCTTGTTTGGCTTTTCTCCTTCTCTTAATGGGATTATATGTTGAAATATTGTTTTATCGTATGCCTTTAAGACATCATAACTCCATGCGAAAACATCAAGATATTCTTTGAAGAGAGTGGAATATTGATTAACTTCTTCAGATGTACAATCAACTCCCAAGTTGATGTAATTTGGGGAACTATAATTCCCAATATTTACTTTTCTTGTTTCTTGAACTTTTCAGACCGATACTTCTTCTAGAATATTTTTGGCATGATCATCTCTTGTGAAAAGAGATTCAAAATCCACACAATTCTTTGGGACAGAGGCAATTTCATTAACCTCACCTTCAATTTATTTTACTAGAAAATATTATAGGTCTTCATCATTTTCAAAAAATTGAATATGCTCCTGATTATCAGGTACCAAAGGTCGAAATGCTCTTTTTACCTAAAAATATATCTCACTTTGGATATCATCTAGGTTTGACAGTGAAGAAACCAATGCTAATGAATCTTCCTTCTAATTTTTATCCCTTTGAATGAAAGAAATATTAAAAGAATATAAGGTTTCCATCAATTCATTTACTCTTTTGAAATATAATTTAAGCCTTTCCTTCTTAATATTATATTTCTGAGTGACTTGATTTATTATCAATTCAGAGTTGCCAGTCACAATTAAATGTTCAATCATCATTTCCCATGCAAGGTCCATACCTTGAATCAAAGCCGCATATTCTACTTCATTATTTGTGCAAGAAAATTCAAGTCTAATGGCATGTGGGTGTATAATTTTCTTGGGAATTTTAAGAACAATTCCAACTCCGCTCCCTGAGCTTGAACAAGCTCCATTGAATGACATCCTCCAGTAGCCCTCGAAATGATTATCTTCATTTTTATATCTTCAATATGTTCCATATCCAAGAATGCATATTGTTTTATACCAACATCTATATAATCTTCCATTAGCTCACTATCCTTATTTTTTAAAGAAAATAGTCTCCTAGGTTCACGATGAACCTTGATCATTGCTCTCTCCTTATCCAGAAATATCATACAACTTCCACCATTCATTATATAGCCTCTGATCATGTATGATCAGTCTCTTTTGAGGAAAAATCTGTATGCAGGAGGAAGATCCACGACCACAATATTGAATATTGTAATAATATGGGGAGGGACAGTAATCCAGGCATAAAAATATTTAATTTATCCATATTCTAGCACCTGCTTGGAATCAATCGTGTAAATTATTTCGCTTGTTTCATAATATCTGGTGCAGCTCATGCCAAGCACTTCCAGTACTACCAATGGAATGATATTGTTTGTTGCGCTAGTATCAATTAGACAATTATGGAGTGAAACATCATAGTTTTATATTGAAATATAAAAAGGTGGGACTTTGCCTCTCAACTTAACTATTGGTGTATTTTGACTTTGCTTTGGGTTTGTGATAACTGCTTCAATTCTTCCTGTTGGCTCATCCAACAACTTCAAAATATTTTCCCTCTATTGAGGAATATTTACCACTTCCATGAAAGGAAGATTAATCTTCAACTTACTTATATCGTCAACAACATTATACATCATATGAAGGGGTTTTGGTGTCTTATGTTTATTTTTAGCTCTAGTGTTACTTATCACACATTTGTTACTCTCTTTCTCATTATCTTTATCTTTGTCCTTTTATTTGTATTTTTATTTATCTTTTTCAAAATTATATTTACCCTTGGACTTATTTAAAAATGTCTTTGTTTGGGCGACGTTTTCTTTCGAGACGGGATCATCTTCGCCTTCTTCATATATATATACATGGACATCTCACATCTGTCCATCTGTTCAGGTTCAAAATTTTATTTTGATAAATAATCCTTTTCTGGTTCAGCTATCTGTTCATTATATGGTTCATCACAAACCACTACATTCAGAATTGGTTGTTTGGGGACCCTATGTCTCTATTGATTATTAAAATTTTCAAACCTCACTCTTTTCTCTTGAGGAGGGTTCCTTCTTTGTTGAAGGACACACATCCTTGGATTGGGTATAGAATTATCATTCCTTCTCAGTCTTGTTATTTAATTTTGCATTTGTCTAATAGTTATATTCATCTATGCAATCTCAATCCTTTGCTTGATCTCTTTGGCTACAACAGGGTCTATCTTCACATCTGATATAGTTCCCTTGAAAAATCCTCCACTAGTGGTATGATTTTGACTTGGTCACGACCTTTTCTCTTCATTCCTTTTCAAACCATAATTTCCTTGATCATCAATATTTAAATTACCCATGTTCCTTTGTACCTTTCTGATAATGATGTCAGGATTAGTGCATGTTTCAATCATAATTTCATCCATTTTTGTAGCTTTAGTCATTTCTTTTTCTATGGTATCCATTTGGGAGGCTCTGATGGAAAAAATTACATTTTGTGGCATGGCATTTTTATATCAACCCAGTATCACTGGATCATAAGGCCTTTTATCTTGAGGAATCTTATTTAGAGTTTTATTGAATCTAATATTGAAGTCTCTTATCCTCTCATTTTTCTTTAGACAAATTAGAGTAAAATTAGTGATAAGAGTATCATACGTGAATGGGGGAGGGAACATAGTCAGGAACATGTTTTTGATATCATCAAATGAGCCAATCGATCTGGTGGGAAATTTTGTGTACCATTCATAGGCTTTCCCTGATAAGGTTTGGAGAAATGACCTTACCATCACATCATCATGTTCAATGAGATGAAAATCACAAATATTTAGAAACAAATCAATATGTATTTTAGCATCAATTGTTCTATCTCTGGAAAATGTCTTCAAGGTTCCTTTGGGAAGAATAGGGACTTCATGTTGTTCACCGTGCAGGTCGAGACGAGAATCTCTTATCCTTCTCATATTTTTGAATCTTCGTCTTTCCTCATGTCTTATTTCCTCTCGTCTTTCTTCATTTCTTTCTTCTTGTATTTCTTCATTTGGTTCTTCACGTCTTTCTTCTCTTTCAACGATGTCACAAAGCTTCTTCTCTTCGTTAAGGATATGATTTTCAGTTTCTAAGGTATGCAGTTGCTTGATTTTACTTCTAGTGATTGGTTCTGTATTTGTCCAGCTTTAATTTCGGCCTTGTTCTTGTTCTCTTTGAGCTCGTCTCTCATGTTTTCATTCTTGTCTTTCGTCTCTCCTCTATCTTCGAATAATTTCTCTTTCTTCCTCTTGAACTAGTGTTTTCCAAGACCTCTCTAATTCTTCTCTAGTTCTGGTTGTTGTTATTGCAAGATTATATAGCCGATGAAGAATAGTTCGTTGATTAATTAATCCAATTTATAATTGGGGTTGGTTGAATTGAGGCAAAGTCATGTAGTTTTAAGATGAAAAAATAGATTTAAATCTTCAATTCAGTTCCCCAATATGGTCACCAAAAATGTTGACGCTTGAATCCATCAAGGATCGAAACAAAAACCTCACGAGGATATGAATCATCATGCATTTTTATAGAGGTGGTACTCCTCTTTATCTTATGATATTCTTAATAACTTCAATATCAAGAAATAATATAGGACCTTAAGATAGTCCAATCTTTTATGCTCAAAGAAATATTAAAATGTTGAAAAATAAAAGAAAATATTTATAAGATAGCATTCCTGAGAAATAAACTAGGAATCTCAGACATCACACATTCCAGAAAATAAACAAAATTTCCTCACATCCATCATAGCGAAAATAAATATTTTTGATCACATTAAAATAAAATAAGATGGTTTGGACACATAAGAGAACTTTTATAGAGTAAATGCTTGTATATCTTAAAAAAATATTATGATAGATCAGTTTCAAATACTTTATACTCGAAACTCAAGAGTTATAAAATACAATCAAAACTGACCTCAAATTAGTTCTCTAGAATTTCTAAAAAATAATAAAGTTTGTTACAAAGATTTTAAATTTAAAGGCATTTGTCCAAAGCACTGGGATTAGGGCTCCCATGGACCATAAAAGCAAACATATACAAGAATATAGAACGTAGAAGGAAGAAAGTGGGTGGATGTCGAACAACGGAATCTAGAAAGAAGACAAAGAGAAAGTTATCATAATTCGGTTATACCTTTCTATTCAAAGAAGAAGAATAACCGGATGAAAACTGATAAAGAAATAATCATGTTATCAGCATGGACTTACTATGATGGTACCTCTCTCTATCTCATTTTCTTATTTTCGCTTCCTTTATACTCTTGTTGGTTTCTGTTTGATTATCGGTCATAACTACCTCTGCTGGAATTTCAGAAATCTTGGCGATTAAGTTATTCAACCATTCTTGGATAAAGTCCCCCAATGGAGCAATGGTTACTTATTGTTTTATCTTAACATTAAACAAATACTTTTCAATTTCCCTAAGATCAATGGATAAATTTTGTAATATATTTTCAATGTCTTCATTTTTATTTGCATATTCCACAAGCAAGTTGTCAATTTCATCATGTGTAAATTCCATCATATTATCAAACTTTTCAGTTGATATTCTTTGTAATTCTTCAACTTGCTCTTTGACATGTTTTTGAGTCATAAGAATAGAACTTGAAAGATACTTAGGGTCCGGGACTTCAATGGTAGTTCCAACGATATCCAAATCAAGGATTTTTAAATATGCTTCATTTTTCCTTCTTGATAAGTCATCCAACTGAGTTATCAGACCTTTCAATACATTAATTATTTCCATCCAGGAGGATTTCAATTGTTTAATATGGCTCAGAGAAGGTATATTTTCTTGCTTTCTTGTTTTCTCTGTGTTACGGAAATATTTCCCTGCGGAGAGGTGAACTTTCCCTTGGATTACTAACCCCTATACCAATACAAAAAAAATCATTTGGACACTACCATTCCTATAAACTCATTTTTCTTATCGAAAAAAAGAGGATAAGGTAAAGTAGGATGTACTTTGTTTACGACATTTTTCCTAGTTGATCCTATCTATAAGCTTGATCCAATTCTTGGCACAAATCAATACCTGCAATGAACAGTAAGAAACAAGCGACTTCATTCTAATCTAATGGATTAGGCAAAGCAAACTCATCTATTCAAATCAAATTAAACATTGACAAGCACATGAAACCACATACTTGAAGGAAATAGGCCAAGTATATTAAATGAGAACAAAGAAAACTTACAGACCATGAATGATGTCAGTTTCATCTCCTCCAAGCTCTCCTCATCCAACCCTTGCATGAATCCCATGATCATAAGTCTGATATCTCCAAGCTTCCTCCCTTTCACCATGGAAAACACTCATTATATAGGATTTGGAGGCTTAATCATCATGGAGAAGATCACTCACTAGATCCACTAAAATGGGATCTCCAAGATTTTTGGGGAGAATATATCTCTCAAGGATTTTAGGGAGAAATATCTCTCAAGGATTTTAAGGAGGAAATATATCTCAAGATCCACCAAATTAGGATTTTGGTTTGAGAAAATCTCTCAACCATCCATGAGACTCTCAACTTCTCCTTGAGATTAGAAAACTAAATGTGAGGTGGATTCTCACACTAAATTAATTTCATTTTTATGAATAATAATGAATAATTCATGTGCACATAGTATTTTGACCTTCATATGATATATTTGTCCTCGTCATTGACTAGGGATTGTGACAAATGTTCTTTCATGGTGTCAAGGTGTATGTGACACTTAGAAAGGTGCATATGACACTTTTACGACACTTGCAACACTTAGGGAGAGGTACTTAAGTGTGACAATTTTGATGTGTAACAGATGCCCCCTAAAGTGTTTCGGTCAGTCGCCAATTTCTGTTACAAAAATACTCCCCTGTGGACACTTGAATTTTCCCTTGGATTACTGACCCCTATACAAAGACAAAAACAATTATTTGGACACTATCATTCCTATAAACTCATTTTTCTTATCGAAAAAGAGAGGAGAAGGTAAAGTAGGATGTAATATGTTTACGACGTTTGTCCTAGCTACTACTATCCGCAATCTTGATCCAATTCCTGGCGCAAATTAATACCTGCAATGACAACAAGAAACAAGTGACTTCCTTCTACTCTAATGGATTAGGCAAATCAAATTCAATTATGCAAGTCAAATTAAACATAGACAAGCACATGAAACCGCATACTTGAAGGAAATAGGCCAAGTGTATTAAATGAGAACAAATAAAACTTATAGACCACGAATGATGTCAGCTGCAACTCCTCCAATCTCTCCTCATCCAACCCTTGCATGAATCCCATGATAATAATTCTGATATCTCCAAGCTTCATCCCTTTCCACATGGAAAACACTCATTATATAGGATTTGGAGGCTTAACCACCATGAATAATATCACTCACTATATCCACTAAAATGAAATCTCCAAGATTTTTAGGGAGAATATATGTCTCGAGGATTTTAGAGAGAAAATATCTCTCAATGATTTTAAGGAGGAAATATCTCTCAAGATCCACCAAATTAGGATTTTGGTTTCAGAAAATATCTAAACCATCCATGAGACTCTCAACTTCTCCTTGAGATTAGGAAAGTAAATGTGAGGTGGATTCTCACACTAAATTAATTTCCTTTTTATCAACAATAATGAATAATTCATGTGCACATAGTATTTTGACCTTCATATGATATTTGTTTCCTCCTCATTGACTAGGGATTGTGACAAATGTTTTTTCATGGTGTCAAGGTGTATGTGACACTTATCAAGGTGCATATGACAATTTTACGACACTTGAAATACTTAGGGTGAGGTACTTAAGTGTGGAAATTTTGATGTGTAACACTCTGTCATTGCCAAAACTTTCATTGTAAAAATCACAACTTCGTCAATGTAAAACCCTTTATCATTATTCAAATCTGAGTTTAAATATTCCTTAGTATTTTGAATTCTTAAACCAAGAGAAGCAAAAATCTTTTCCATATCCCACATTTCTACAATTAATGACATTATTTTCTTAATATTTTCTCGATGAAATGTCGAGTGGCAGTGATTAAACTAGAATTCCTTTGACCCTTGAACTTGGTTATGGGTTTTCTTGAATACTTTTTCCAAGATGAATCATAGAAACGGGAGAATCCATTATAGGTGGAGGCACGAGATTTTCCTCCAATTCTCTAATTCTTTCTTTCAACTGGGCATTCTCTTCTTCCATGTGTGCAATTGAAACATCAAGTGTGTCCCCTCTAACTCTATGAATAGATGATAACTTGGAAGGTAACATATCTCTAGTATCAATAGTGGAACGTAGATTCCCGCTCTTACTCTTCATAGTTCTCTCAAAAACTTATTTTTTACATTCTTTATCAAAATATGAATTTTTCATAGCAAATGTTTCCTCATCAGAAAATGTCTCGTCATGGATCATGAGTGCGGAGGCAGGTTGTGCATTTTCTTGAGATAACGCTTCTACATCTGGGAAAGTAATATTTTCAATATCTACATATAAATCCATGTTATCCAACAACAAATCATCTTCAGGAACATGTGGTTCATCCCCTTCCTACTGTGAAATAGTTCATTTTATTTTGACCTGTAATTTATGGGGATTCTCCAGGTTCCCTTTAGGAGGGTTGCTTTCTTCATCATCTCCTGAGTTATTGCTATGCATTTTTCTTGTGTGGGAGATTCATGGCTGAGTATTTTCCTTTGGAAATGCACTTCTTCTAGATACAGCTGATGGTTGAACATTTTTTCCATTCGAGGTTTTACCTCTTTCTTTGTGATGCTCTATAGTACTTATGATAGTTTCTATATATTTAGAACTTCTATCAGATTCTTGGTTACTAGGATTGTGGATATCATTTCCTTCTTCTTTACTAAAGGTTGAATTTAAAAGTGCGGGGTTGAGCCCAACTGAAAGAAAATTATTATAAAAAGGTGATTTGGGTTGAAACCCTTGATTTCCTTTGCGAATCTTAAGTCAAAATTCTCGAAATAAGCAGCATATCCATCAATCTTGGAAATTCCCCAAAGAAGAATTTCACCGACCTTCCACGGGAGAGGTATGAACTTTTTTTCCTTTTTTCAGATAAAGTATGGAACCATGGTTTATATTTTCTGGCTATTTCAATGACAAATAGCTTATCGGATATGTAATAGAGAAGGAAAAAAAAAAATTTCAACATAGCAGAAAACCCTGATGTTGTTATAATCTTCCATTTTTCGAGAACTACTTTCCCTTTCAGAAAAGTCGTTGCTTCCAATAATAGTCGCGAAGTGTCTTCCCCAAATAAAAACTTCTTGAATTTAGATACAAAATCTAAATAACCCTCATAAAAATGATGGCCAACTCTCTGCCTCCATAGATCTTGGTACCACATGGTCACATGGTCCACCTTTATTTTAATTCGGGCAATGTTTAGGCCCTCAAAAGTATGACAATATGTGATGGAGAATATCAAATAAGAGGACATATAAAATCTTTTATCAGACTTGAAATTAGTCAATTGTGCAGTGATTTCATTCGAGATTATCTTCGCCCAGCCAAAGATAGTGTTTTCATGAACCACGAAATGCAATATATATAATGGCAGTCGGGGAATTGTCTACATAGAGTTCTGGCCATCAATTCGAGTAAATAACCAGGAAATTTATTTATAAGGATTCTTTAAATAACTTACCTAAATTTTGGATATGTCTTCAGGCATTGATGCAAGGTCATGCAAATATTCTTGAAGAATCTCTATTCCATTTTTTTTTTCTTTTTAAGAAATTTTTAGGTTCCTCCCCTTTATAGACCAGATTTGGCTCTGGAAATTTCAGCATCTCTCTAAATATTGAAGGCACCAATGAGATAGGAGAACTATTATGTTTTGAATAATCTTATTGACACACCAGGTGACAATGTCATTTCATTTAAAAACTTCTTGAAAACATCCAACGAGAACTATTCTTGATGTCCATACTTTGTTGTCTTCTCTATCCAACAATTTTGAGTAATACCAGTAGGAGCGGGACAATGATAATTCTGATCTTCCCTAGAAAAGAGGTTCAACATATCCCCACAAAACGATTGTTTTCTCATGGTTGTCCCAGTGAGGCTCGTCATCTTTTCTTGAAATACTATTTTGCACAGTAAAATGAACCTGAGTTAGATTTTTTTTTATGGAAACATTAACTCGAAATAACTACTACTAGTCTTGGTAAAAACATCATTAATTAGCGGCCACTTCAACAATAAATTTGGTAGTTGAGTCCATAGGGATGACAATAAATGTGACATCGAATAATGTGAAGGGACAAGTAATGGCGGAGAATCGGGGTTGGCAATTAGTATGAAAAGGAAGGTATACAAGGCCGAAGGTCCACAAGTCCAAAAGTTAGAATGTATGAAATGGCTAAGTATCATAGAGTGTCAGGTGGATAGTAGAGAGAGTGGAGGTGTATCATGCAGGTCTGCAAGTCCAAAATTCCAAAATTCTGAAGCACAAAAACATTCTAAGTGTTGGGCGAACGTATACATGAGTGAACGAAAACTAATGCAAGGGTGAGAGTCTGTGAGTCTGAAAGTCTGCGAACATGAAAATCGACTAAGTATGGTAGTACCAAGAAGGGGAAAAAGAAGGGATGAAGAGAAAACGGGAAAAAGGAAAGTATAGAAGGGGGAAAAGAAAAGGTAATAAAAGAGGCGGGAAAATAGAATAAGGGAGGGGGGGAAATAACAAAAGGGGTTCAACATCACCTTTCGGTCTCACATGAACCCCATATTCACACCATGACTATAGGGGCTTATGTTCTTGTTCATTGACGATCTCCTCAGATACAACAGGACATGGGAGGTGTTGGAGCCACCCTTGTTTTTTACCTCGCATAATTTTCAACTTTTCATGCTTGAGATCTAAAGTTGTTTTTCTTTTCCTTCCGAAATTATAAAGCTCTGAAATCTTGTCCCATGAATAGCAATGCTTTGTCACTTTCAAAAAAGGGTCCATTTTTCGCAAAAATGTTTGCTCTTTGTTTTATTTCGGGGTCTCGCAAGTCGGACACTTTAATTTTTGAATTCACAAGTCCC
>ML777091.1:239921-261417 GCA_009831015.1 Picea engelmannii
AAAACAATAATTAAAAAATATATCTATATTTAAAAATTAAAAATTAAAAAAAAAATTTAATAAACCCTAAACACTTAAAAAAAAAAAAAAATTAAAAAGGAAAAAAAACTAAATTCAATAAACAAAATATCTAAAATAAAAAATATCCAAAACTTATTAAAAAATCTTAAACTATAGCTTTAATAATTTTAAAAAACAAAATATCTAAAATAAAAAATATTCAAAACTTATTAAAAAATCTTAAACTAAAGCTTTAATAATTTAAAAAAAAAAACTAAAATTAAAAATATATATATTTTAAAAACAATATTTAAATAATAACGAAACAAATTCAATCAAATAAAAAAACAGACGTTAAAATGAAAAAGTTAAAACCAATCTTAAAATAAAAATAAAAAAATTTAATAAAATTTAAAAAAAAAAATCAAAACAATTTTAAAATAAAAAAATTAGTAAAGTTAATTAAAGTTAAATAATAATAATAATAATAATTAATAAATAAAAAATTAAAAAAAAAATTAAAACCATTTTAAAATCAAAATTATAACAAAGTTAATTAAAAATTAAAAAAAAAAATTAAAAACAAATTACATTATGTGGGTGTCGGGAGGTGATGTCGGCGTTACCCAGCCCCCATGGGCTAGACCTTGGCTCCTCATGACCAGATCCTGGCCCGTGGAGATTGGGGTGCCCCCATAACCTCCCTTCTCAATTTTTCATTAAAATGTTTTAAATAAGTTTTAAATTAAAAAAAAATTATAAAAGTTTTAAAATTTAAATTTTTTTTTAAAATATAACTTTTATATATATTTTTTAGTTTTTATTTTAAATACTTTTTTATGTTTTTAAATTAAATAATATGTGTTTTTTTAAAATTTTTCTATTTTATTTATTTTAAAATTTTTTAGTCTTTTTAAATATATTTTTTAATTTTTTTGGGGTCATTTTTATGTATGTTTTTTCTTTTTTCTAATTTTATATTAATTTTGTATTTCATATTTTTTTTAAGTTTTTTCATTCATATAATATATATATTAATTTTTGGGTTTTTTCTTTTCTTTTTAGTTTTAATTTTTTTTTATTTTTTTTCTAATTTGTTTTTAATTTAAAAAATAAAAAATTCTAATTGTTTTGTTTTACGTAGGTTTTTTTAGTTTTCAACTTTTCTTAAAAATAAATAAATTATGGTTACAGTTTTTTTTAAAAACTGTTGTTTTTTTATTTACTTTTTAAAAAATGAACTTTCAAATTTCTTTATTTTTTTAATGCAAATTTTTAAAAATTATAAAAATAATTTTGAGGCAATGATTTATGAGACAATTTTGAGTTGTTTATCAATGATGGTAGTCATTGTCGAGGTCACAATTTCAATTAAGTTATAATATTAACTCCAAAAAAAACTTGGTGCTATTGGTAGCATCGCTTTTCAATTCAAGGGCCAATCTTAAAGTCTTTGTCCACAATGACATCAGTTGTCAATGCAATGGGTTTGAGTGGGTCTGAATTTTAACCACTACAAATAAAATGGTGTTACCAGTAGAGTTCTCATTTTTATAGGTCGCTTTTTTTACTTTCATTTCAAAAAATGGTGCTACCGGTAGCACCATTTTTTGAAACAGACGTAAAAAATTCTACCTCTAAAGAATGGGAACTCTGGAGAGTTCTCATTAAGTTGGCAAGTTGGAACTCACATGATTGGTCTGTGTCATTTTTTGGACACTCTGAGGGGAGATGATGGGGCGCATCTTATATGGCAGGAAATATTTTCTTTACCCAGGATCGGGTATGCCAGTGGACTTGTAAACTTTGATTCCACCAAGGCGCATCTGCGGGATATGAACCATAGTAGTGGACTCGAGTCTTATAGACATTACATCTTGGGGTTCCAGGAGTGGGGGATGTAGTCTAGACATGAGGGTCAAATAGTTTTGATTAGAGTGGTGCAGCGTCAACATGATGGTTCCTCGAGGATATTAGCTTGGGACCCTAAGACTCTAGTGTTTGACAACTCGGCAACCGATACAGACAAGATGAACCATTTTCGCCTTTCAGAGTTTAATCTTGGGATTCTTAGGGTTGGTTGTTTTAGGGAGTGGTCTTCTCAGGAGTTGATTGGTTCATGCAACTTATGATCACATGGGTTACGGGTAGTCATATGGATTCTTGTATCAGCACCTTTTGGATTAGTGCTAGGAGAAGAGAGTGTTTCACATCATCCGAGCATATCTCAGAGAGGTTTGCATGGAGATGTATCACAGACAGGGAGTATACGACTTTTAAGTAGAACAGGTCGGGGCACACTCATTCCACTGGATGGATGTAATGTTTGGCCATTTCCGGGTGAGAGTGGAGAGCATGTGGACAGATTGCATCACATTTTTACCAAGGGTACAGTGGACATATAGTATGTATGCGATGATTGACCAGTTCACACGCTTTCTAGCAATATCTTCTAAGTATGGGGCAACGCATGTGACATATCTATCCAGTGGAGAGATGTCTAGAGTCCATGAGAATCCTAGATTCATTTCTAGTGATCAGGACACACTTCCTTTTCTGACATTCGAGATCGAGTATGGAAGTGTATTTGCAGGTCGTGACTTCACCTGGACGCCTATATAGGACATTATTCATGGTAGTAGATTCATCCCTTATAGGTATTTCAGGTGGGAATACCAGGGGAGGAGGAGGTAGACTCGAAACGATTATTGGATGGTTATAAACAGATTGGCATAGCATCAACATGGTGATCCTTTTATGAGATTACCTTGGGACCCTAGGATTTCAGTAGTAGATAGTTTAGCAGTTGACACGAAGGAGAGAGCCAGTTTTTTATTTCATGAGATTGGTTCCCTAGTAGATTAGTTCCTTGATAGGTTGATCAAGTTGTTGCAACACCGAGTTACCTTACTTTTTGGCATTTTTCAAGAGGCCTTTTATGTCAGTACCTTGCAAGACCACACCTTGAGCAGAGAATGCTTCACATTTTGCAGGATGGTTTGGGACCCTGGTATCATTTCTTGTTTTAGTTTGATTCAGTCGATGGAGTGTCACGTCGTGATGGCATTACTTGAGAACAAACAATCTTTGGGAAGGGAGGATTTGTCATGTCCCCATTTTTGGGTTCCCCTATTTTGCAGTGGAAATGACTTATGTGGCTTGTCAATGAAGAAAAGGGGAGTCAAAAGGGGTCATTTAATGTCACTTACTTAGGAGATGTTATGTTTTTAAAGTGACATTAAGGAAATAAAGTAACTTTAGATTAATAAGTTACTTAAACATTATTAAAGTGACTTTTAATATTAAAGTGAAAGTAAAAGGGAGTGAGGGTCATATTTGATTTAGTCAAAAGGGATAAGGGTCATATTTGATTGGTCAAAAAAAGATAAGTTCTAGAAGGCATGGAAGAAGTATAAAAGGAGGAGTAGAGATTCACTTTGGTATTATGATTTGATCTCTCATTTTGGAGTGCTCTTGAAGACATTGTTTTGTTACGGTTTAACAAAACCCTTCCACCATTGCAGTTTAGTTTCGGTGGTGCAATATCCACCCTAGCTAGACAATGAGGAGGATCCATCCAAGCTCTTCAACTGGGCTTCATTTGTTGTTTGCTATCATCTTGGAGGTATAGATATGTGTGGTTTTCTGATGGTGACTGTGACATCATTGAAGTGGTCAGGAGGTTCATGGAGTTTTTGAGGGAGGGATTTATTTCTGCAGGTCTGTCATGGCATTCTTACATGATCCAGGAGGATTCATAATGCTCATAGAGGTCCAGTAGGATTAATAAAAAATCAAAATTTGACCATCTCAAATGCTCTTAAAAACTACATCATTTCGTAGATCTCAGCGATATCTTTCCAACGACGTAAAAATCGCATCAAACAGAATTTGTATGCAAAAGTTATGGACGGTCAAAGTTCAGGTCAAACATGGCAAAAGTCAAAGTCAAGGTGACACGTGTCACCACTAGAAGGGTGACACGTGTCCTCTCTATACAGTAGGATGATGTTAGAATGACGTAGAGTGACATCAGCAAGGTGGCATGGCAACATGACAATGTGCCACGTGTCACCCAGAAATGAACTTTCCAGGGTCCATTTGGACCAATAAAAATTTGACACGTGTCATTTGTAGGATGATGTGGCATCATACAATGACGTGGCAGGAATACAAGTGGACTAGTAGTAGACTGACACATGACATCCATACAACCTATGTGGAAAACAGTTGATGGATACGTCAGCATCACACTGAGCATGACATGGTAGATCATACGCACAAATGGCAAACCATATGCATAGGTGGTAGGTACAATTGGCGGAACATAAGTCAATGACAGGCTGCCACATGGGACAATCAAATAGCACCACATGCCACCTTCTGGAAACCCAAGTTGGGTTGGGTATCAAAACAATTGGACTCGATGGGTATCAAACTCCCGACCTCCAGAGGAATCTACCTGGAATATTCCAAGATTCCAACGTCTTAACCACTATTCACTAACCAATATGTTGAGTTTAGTTCTTATTACAACAAACCAATTAAAATATATTTAATTGGATGATGATGTCATCATGAAGTTTGGGTTGGTTTGGGCAGTCCATGCCCTATTTATTGGCATGAATTCCAATGAGAACACACATTTCGAGGATGCATGGATCTCGAGATAGAGGTACAGTGTGTGTGCATTGGAGTTCATGCCAAAGGGGAAGCCAAGTGTATATGTTGCATAGATTTGTGTGCCATGAGTTATATTGTCCAAATATAGGCACGTTTATACTCACTTTTCTCATTTTTTCATGAGGAGTATGATGGTCATGTTATTTTTGTTCTAAGATGTCATTTGTAAAAGTCTTAATCCATATTTCCATTAATGAGCGTCATAGTGCATCGTTTGGCATGTAAAGAGGGTGAAATTGAGCTAGTTTAGGATATGGTCAAATTTATACTCATTTTTCTCATAATTTCGCAAGGCATTCAATGGTGAACTATATTTATGAGTTTGAGCAGTGGAATTAAAGAGAGTCCATAAAATTGGCTTTTGTAAGTTCATGTTGTAATGTAATTTGACATTTTGAGATAAAGAAGAGCAGTCTTACTATCTAGAGGGGACTTGAAGATGAAGTAATATATGTCATCAATGTTGTGTATTTGAGTTCTTTTATTTATTTTTGTGTTATCCCATAATTCCTCAAATTAATCATCATTTTATGAGATTTTGGATAAGAAGAACATCACTATTTTTTTTTTTGCAAATCACCTCAATACGATCAAGAATTATTATGAATCAGGTTAGATGCTACATGTATATTTTAAAGGAATAAGTGTATCTAAGGATTTTCGGATCAAGTGGTATCATAGCTAGTTTTGACATGTATTCGCAAGCCGTTGATGTCACAAGGTCCATGACTTAAGTTGGTGAATTTTTTGAAGACTCTTGTTGAGGAGAAAAAAAAAGTAAAACTTTCATGAAGTTAAAGCTACAGAAGAACATTAACCGACAAATTCATAAGGAGAACTTTGAGTTAAGGATGCAACTGCAAACTCTCAAGGAAGAGAAGCGTAAGTTGTAAGATCAACTGATATGTCATGAGGAATTCCATAGAGGTATTTTTCATGAGTTGGAAAGGAAGTTGTAGACCCATGAGCAAGTATTGGCACCATCAATGTCAATCCATGAAGATTGGAAAGTGGAGAATGTAAAGTCTATGATGCAAGAGAAACTAACTCCTTCAAAGGGCATGATGAAGAAGGATGATTATTCATATTATTATTTTTCCCTTCAAGATGGAGAATGCTTGAAGATGGTTGAAGCAAGGAGAACTCCAGATGAAGAGGTCCTTCATAAGAAGTTAGTATTACCTTCCAGTCTAGAGAAAGGTAACAGATATAAGACATCTTTAGAGAAATATGTGCATTCTAAAGTGGGAATGAAGACATTTCCCACTGATAAGATTGGTAAATGGTTTATGTATCCATGTGC
Organism: Picea engelmannii; assembly: GCA_009831015.1. Taxonomy (NCBI): domain Eukaryota; kingdom Viridiplantae; phylum Streptophyta; class Pinopsida; order Pinales; family Pinaceae; genus Picea; species Picea engelmannii. The sequence goes on from ML777091.1 coordinate 245,908, forward strand.
TTCCTATGGAACTAGTAACCATGACATGAAGAAATGTCGAAGAAGACAGACCATGCAAAAAAAGCCATCCAAGAAGAAGGCTAGAGGAAAAGGTCATTTCTCAAAACAAAGGAAAAGGGGGAATGATAAAAGGGATTGTGGTTCCAATATGGGAACAAGACACTCTTCTCTTACTGCAGTAAGACTGGACATCAAATCAAGAAGTGTTGGACACTTTATCCACACTTATCTTCGAAGCAGAACCAAAAATATGTAAATTCACTTGCAAGAATACAAACAATGGCCCCAGATGAAGTGATCTGAAAGGATCTACAGAGGCCTAGGAATGACTCGGAGTTCTCAAAAGTACCTCAGGAAGCTCAGAAGGGCCTCAGCAGATAGAGAAAAGGAAAAAATTCAAAATGCACAAAACTCAGCAAAATTGGCATCATTGCGAAGAACGCATCACAAGCTTCCAACGATGTAAACAGTTCATCAAACGGATTCTGGATGCAGAAGATATGGCCAGTCAAAGTATGGTCAACCAGGTCAAAGTCAACCAGGACACATCAACATCCATATTGTTGACGTCAGTAGCTGACTGGAGAGGATGACGTTAGCATGATGTACTGATGATGTCAGCATGTCATGTGGTAGTCCCACAGGCTGCCACATGTCATGTAGATTTGGAATTTTTGAGCGCCAATTGGACCAGTGAAAGCTTGCCACGTGGCACCATCCAAGGGCCACCACGTGGCCAAATGTCAGGCTAACGCTTGGCATCCTCCAGACAGGACACATGGATTGGTACAAAAATCGATAGGGCAGGTGACGTCAACGCCATCTCGCGATTGACTAGGTCAGACAAGCCAACCATAGGGTAATAGGTGGGCCAACCAGGGGGAATCGCGTGGCACCCACGGTTTTCCCAATGACCACTGGGAAAATGGAAGAGGAAAAAAAATGGTCGTCGAACCGGACGACGTCGGATCTGACGACCAACACAACAATTATATGTATATATATATGTGGAAAAGAACGATCGACGACGGGTATGACCGGCCGGCGCCAATTCTGGCGACCGGTCCGGTGGGGCCCTGCGATAATAAACTTAAATTTCAGCCATATAATAAAATAGGTCGAGCAGGAATTCGAACCCCGAACCTCCCGGGTGATAAATCTTAACAATTGCCAAAGTTACCAACCGGACTACCGGTCCGTGTTGGTACTTCCACCACCGGAAATTTATTTAAGTTTTCATTTTTCCAATGTTGAGGGAGGGCACGCGAAGGTACGTTTGGGCATGGATTTCAATGAATAAGACACATAATTAATTGCAGGTTGCAGGCATGGAAACCGATACAAGTTTTTCAAAGGGTCTGAGAGTGCCAGATTCATATTGAGGTGTGGAGACAATCATTTTTGGGTAATTCGATGCCATGAATTCAATGGTGTTGTTTGTTTTCTGTTATGAGCAAAGCTTCCGCAACTTAATTCTAGAATGAGGTATACTAGGTATTTCATAAGGCACAATACTTGCTAAGGTTTTGCAAATGGGGTAGCAAGCTAAGTGGGCTTGATTGTGGGGGGAAATCCACAGTTAAGCGTGCTTGAGCCAGAGGCGTCTTGGGATGGGTGACCACCTGGGAAGTCCTGGTTACTGGGTGCAAGCCCCGGAAGTGATGATTGATGCTATGTGATTCATTTCGTTGGTTTCAATCCCACTTCTTCACCCTTGTGAGCATAACCCGATGCAATGAGTGTTAAGTGGACTATTCAAATCATGAGAATCATTGGTCAGTTGCGACTAATACTCATGGATATGGTTCATAGATTAATGACTTACACCACGCAGTTAATCCCGAAAATAATATCTAATGAGGTATACTTATTTATTTTGCCAAATTATTTTGCTAAGTTAATAAAAAGGCCTACCCATTTGAGAGCAAGACCCAAAGACGTAGTTCACCAGGGATGAGCTCCATTATCAATTTTTTTCGTTCAGATTGATGCTTTTGTCTCCTTATTGATATTTCCTTCTTTATGGTGCACTTTAATTTATGCTCATTTAATACAATTCTTTAAATCATATTGATGAAAAGATCCTGGATCATGTTGGTATCAAAGCAGTCATATTTGACTTGAATTGTTGAGTGTGAATTCTTACTAGGGTCAAGAATAAAAAGGATGAAGAAACACTTAATACTTTCAACCCAGAGATTGGTCATGCATCTCGAAGGAAGAAAATGGATGAAGACGACAAGCTTTATGAACGGGAGAAAAACTTCCAGATGGTCTTCTATCACATGTCAGATATGGTCGAGAGAATGTATGGAGATTATGAGAAGAGGATGGAAAAGAAAGGGAAGAAAAAGGAAGCAACAACAAATGAAAATGCTTCAGTGAGACAAGGGGATGGAGGAGACCCTCCTGAGCCTCCATATTCACCATCGAGTTCTATCTCTTCTTCCTCTGATCATTCTCATTGTTCTCATCATTCTAACCATAAAGCCTCTTTTAAGAAACCATTATTAAATCTTGATGTAAAATTTGCTTTGCCTATGTTTAATGGAGATGTTAATCCTGAAAAGCTAGATAATTAGATCCGACAGGTTGAAGTATATTGATGTGTACAACACATTGATGAAGAGGAAGTGAAAGTGCAATTATCCTCTCTTCGGTTGGAAGGCACTGCTCTCGTATGGTGGGAGAGAAAGCTTCAGGACATAATTAAGTGTGGTATTATTTTTTCCTCATGGTCGGAATTTAAATCAACAATAAGGAAGCAATTTTATCCTTGGGTTATTTACATAAAGCAATGATGGAATGGAAAACTTTAAGTCAAAATAAAGGTCAAATTGTACAAAGTTTCATGGAAGAATTTAGGAAGAAAGCACTTGTACTAAAAATTCCTTTAGATTCTTATGAAATTTTAATGAAGTATATTGGCGCACTTCATAGTTATATTCATCATACTTTACTGTTGTTTAACCCCACCAGTCTTGACAAAGTTTGTGTGCAAGCCACACACCTTGAAAGTAGAGGAAAGAATGTGCAAGAAGATCCCACAAAGAAGCCTTCCAAGTTCCCACATAATCAGTTTAAAGGAAAGTTTAAAAGAAATGACAAAAATACCGCCACTACAAAGAAGGGAGAAGGAAATCCATCTTGCACTCATTGCAAGAAGGATGGTCATGGCGATGAGCACTCTTGGAAACTACATCCGGATAAGAGACCAAATCAGTTCGATGGAAAGGTAAAGACAAAGACCATTGCTATAGTACAACAAGATCTTGGTTCTGATTCAGGAAATGAGGAAAAGATCATCGCGGTTGGAGTACAAGGTAAAGGTTCCCTTCATGCTAGTTCAAGTTCCACTAATGAATCTCATGATGATGAAAGAAAGAGGAATGAATTATTTCACATAAGGGTTGTATCTAAGCATACTAATATCGATACTTTGTTTGATCTAGGTTCCCAAGTTAACTTAACATATGATACACTTGTCAAAAAAATGGGTCTTGAAAAAAAACCACATCCAAAGCCTTATCCTCTTGTTTGGGTATGCGACAAAGAAAAACTTGATGTCACCAAGCAGTGTAGAGTTAGATTTGATATTGCTTAAAAATTGGTTGATGAAATTGATTTGGATGTCATTTCACTTGATATATGTGGCATAGTGTTAGGGAGTCCATATATTTATGATAGAAAAGCAGTCTTCTTTCGTCATGAGAACAAATATCACCTTACTAAAGGAGGAGTGGACTACATTGTTAGATCCCACAGCATGAATGTTAACACAACACTTGCTAGTGCAGGACAGATGAAAAGACTCATAAACACTAATAAGAGATATGTGATCATGGTTGTAAGAGAGAAGAATGCTGGAACATATGACGCCTTCCAAGGATGTGATCCTTCCCATAAGAAATAATTAATCGATATTGTTTATAAATATGATGAGATGTTTCAGGAACCAGATGGATTACCTCCTCCTAAGAGGGAAATCCAACATGAAATACATCTTCAATAGGATTCTCCCCTTCCTAATGTGGGCATGTACAGGATGTCGATTATAGAAATGACACAGATCAAGAAATAGGTATAGGAATTGTTGGATCGAGGGGTCATCAGGTCCAATTCATCTCCTTATCGTTCTTTGATTATGATGGTGCCAAAGAAGGATGGCACATGGTGAATGTGTGTCGATTATCGAGCCTTAAACAAGATCAAAGTGAAAAATCGATACCCTCCTCCTCGTATACATGATTTACTTGATCAATTAAAATATTTTGTTTATTTCACTAAGTTGGATTTGCATAGTGGTTACCATCAAATCAGGGTTGCAGAACAGGATGCATGGAAAAGTGACTTTAAAACCAAACATGGTCTATTTGAATGGTTAGTTATGTCGTTTGGGATTTGTAATTCCCCAGTGACCTTCATGCGTGTAATATATGATGTATTCAGGCCATTCTTAGATGACTTTATAATTGTTTGTTTTGATATTCTTATATTTAGTGGGACTTGGGATGAATATGTACATCATGTAAAGAAAGTATTGGATACTTTGTGAAGGGAAAAGTTGTATGTAAAATTGTCCAAATGTGATTTTGGAAAGACTACACTGGTGTACTTAGGTCATATTGTAGGAGGAGGACAATTGAAAATTGATCCTTCCAAAATTGATGTAATTGTAAATTGGCCTGAGCCCACAAATGTAACCGAAGTACGAAGCTTCTTGGGTACAATTCAGTATTGGAGGAGATTCATCGCAAACTTCTCATTTATTGCAGCTCCTTTGCATTCCTTGACTAGTGTGAAGAACACTTTTTAGTGGGGAGGGAAGAAACAAAAGGCCTTCGAAACCTTGAAGGAAAATATCAGTACAACATCAGTATTATCATTGTCAAAGCTTCATCAACCATTTGAGATCGAGACTGATGCCAGTGGTTACGCCATTGGTGAAGTATTGATGCAGTATCGTAAGCATAACTATTACCACTTTGAAAATTTTAACCAAGTTGTTGTTAACTATCCTACATATGATAAGGATTTGTATGCATTAGTTCAAAGTGTGAAAAAATGAAAGCATTACTTTTTAGGGAAGGAAACAATCATACATACAAATCACTAGCCCTTACAGAATCTACAATAACAAACTCAGTTGCAGCAATCTCGACATTATATGTGGATGGGTTTTCTTCAACAGTTCTATTTGGTAATCAAGTATAATAAGGGTACAAGTAACAAAGTAGTTGATATACTTTCTATACCTCCTATTGATGCTTCTATTATTTTGAATAATGCTTCTCTATCTCATGATAACTATGTTGAACAATATGTTATTGATGAAGATTTTAAAGATGTATTTGAGAAGCTAACCCATGGTGCACGGGTGGAGAACTATTTTCTACAAGGGAACTTACTCTACCATCTTGGAAAGCTATGTATTCCTAAAAGTGAATGAGTCCATGTAATACAAGAAGCTCACACTTCTCTTGTGTCTGGGCATTTTGGGGTAGGAAAAACCATGGCTCATCTGCAATGGTTTTGTTACTAGACTCAAATGAAAGAAATTGTAACCAATTATGTAAATGGGTGTGTGATTTTCTCTACTTGTAAGACCACTAATAGAAAATTCGGGTTGTACTCACCACTTCATGTTTTGTCCCATCTGTGGGAAAGTATTTCCATGGACTTTGTAGGGGGTTTACCAATTTCGAAAAGGGGTCATGGCTACTTGTATGTAGTAGTGGATATGTTTAGAAATATGTCTATATTGATGCCGTGTAAAAACCAGTTCACTGTTGAGAAGACTCATAATCCCTTCTTTCAGTATGTTTGGGTCCACTTAGGGTTTCCCACATCCATTATATCGGAGCGAGATACTCGATTCCTTGTAGAGTTTTGGACAAGTTTGTGGAGAATGATGGACACCAGGATGAAGAGAAGTACAACTTTCCATCCACAGATCGACGTTCAGACAGAGGTTGTTAACCGAACAATGGTACATTTGTTTCGAGGCTACTGCAGCAAGCATCCCAAGTTGTGGGATGACCAGATACCCTATATTTAGCATTATTACAATCGAGCCTTACATTCCTCCACTTAGCGTTCATAGTTTGAAACATGTTTTGGATACTTTCCTAAGGTCCCTTTGGACTTGATGTATGGGAAATATGTATATTCAAACGAATAAATAAATGAAGACAAGGACCGCAAGTTCATTCAAAAGATCCAACAAGTGCACCAAGTGGTAAGGGAGAAGTTGGAGAAAATTCAAGCATAGTATAAGGCTCGACATGACAAGCATAGGGTTGATCATCAGTTCTAGGTCGGAGACCAAGTATGGCTTCACATCAGCAAGGAGCGATTGAAGGGTGAAGGAAAGAAACTCAAGCCTATTTGATATAGACCCTTCACCATTTTGGAGAAAATCGGCACCAATGCTTTTTCTTTAGATCTTCCATCTTATATGAAAATTTACTCATTTGTAAACGTGGAAAACTTGAAACTTTTTGAGCCTCCCATGATCATGGATCAGGGTGAAGAAGTTTTAGTACCTTCAGTTGATGAGTTTTCTCCTGAGTACTTGGACAAGTTGAAGGAAGATATAATATTCGACAGAAGGACAAGGACTTCACACAGGGGTGATGTCCATTATCTTTGAGTGGGCTTAAAGGGAACACATCCAAGCAAGGCAAAGTGGATTGAGAAAGACAAAGTGAGTGAACTCTTCCCTCACTTACCTTTTGATTGATAAAGGCTTTTGGTGGTCCAAAAGCTCTCAGTGGGAAGGCGTGATCTGAAAGGATCCAGAGAGGGCTAGGAATGACTCGGAGTTCTCAGAAGTACCTCAAGAAGCTCAGAAGGGCCTCAATAGATAGAGAAAAGGAAAAAAAATAAAAATCCTCAAAACTCAAAAAAATTGGCATCATTATGAAGAGCACATCGCAAGCTTTCTAACAGTGTAAATGGTTCGTCAAACAGAGTTTAGATGCAGAAGATATGGCCAGTCAAAGTTTGGTCAACCAGGTCAAAGTCAACCAAGACACATCAACATCTGTACTGCTGACATAAGTAGTTGACTGGACAGTATGACGTCAACATGACGTACTGATGACATTAGCATGCCACATGGCAGTCCCACAGGTTGCCATGTGTCATGCATATTTGGCATTTTCGAGCGCCAATTGGACCAGTGAAAATTTTCCACGTGGCATCATCCAGGGGCCTCCATGTGGCCCAATGTTGGGCTGATGCTTGGCAGCCTCCAGACGTGAAACGTGGATTGGTACGATAATCGACAGGGCAGGTGACATCAACGCCATCTAGAGGTTGATTGGGTTAGACAAGCCAACCAGAGGGTGACACGTGGGCCAACCATGGGGCATCACGTGGTACCCACAGTTTTCCCAATGACATTTGGGAAAACGGAAGAGGAAAAAAATATGTTCGCCAGACCGGACGACGTCGGATCTGACGACCAACACAATGGTTCTATATATATGTGTGTGTGTGTGTGTGTGTGTGGACAAGAACCATTGACAGTAGGTACGATCGGTCTGCGGGGCCTTTCCATAATAAACTTATATTGCAACCATATAACAAAATAAGTTGGGTGGGGATTCGAACCTTGAACCTCTCAGGTGCTAAATCTTAACAATTCCCAAATTTACCAATCGGACTATCAGTCCGCGTTGGTACTTCCGCCACCGGAAATTTATTTAAGTTTGCATTTTACCAGTGTTGAGGGAGGGCATGCGACGGTACGGTTGGGCACATATTTTAATGAAAAAGACAGATAATTAATTGTAGGTTGTAGGCACAGAAATCGAGACAAGTTTTCCTAAGGCCTTAGAGTGCCAGATTCAGATTGAGGCGTGGAGATAGTCATGTTTGGGTAATTCGATGCCACGAATTCAATGGTGTTGTCTGTTTTCTGTTCTGAGCAAAGCTTCTGCAACTTAATTCCAGAATGAGGTATACTTATGTATTTTTCCAAAAAATTTTGTTGAGTTAATAAAAAGGCCTGCCCATTTGAGAGCAGGACACATAGACGTAGTCCACCAGGGATCAACTCTGTTATCAAGTTTTTGTGTTCAAATTGATGCTCATGTCTACTTATTATTGAGCTTTCCTTCTTTATGGTGCACTTTAATTTATGCTCATTTAATACAATTCTTTAATAAGTCATATCGATGAAAAGATCCTGGATCATGAAGTTAATAGTCTTGCTGAAATATTTGAGAAATAATACTTCTTAATGGATGGTCTTAATAGAGTGATATATGAAGACATCGAGGAATGGTTTGTGAATAGTGGATCATCTCGCCACATGACCGAGATGAGATCAATATTCCTGACTTTCTCAGAGATCGACACAGATTTCTATGTAGGATCTTGAACTAACACTAGACAAGCAATAAAAGGGTGTGGATATGCAATATGCCATCTCAAGTCGGGAGGATTTCTGGGAATAGAACAAATGTTATATGTTCCAGATTTGAAAGTAAACCTACTCTCAGTTGTGGCTTTTGAAGATGAAGGCTATGCAGTCGCATTCCATAATGTCCATGGGCTTGTGTATTCAAGGGAAGTTGCTCAAGACACAACAATCATGCTTGGTGTTCATAAGGAGAGGTTATATAGGTTATTGGGAAGACCTATAACTTGGTCTAATGGTTTCTTGGATTCAACATCAAATTTTGTGTCAGATTCAATGTCATATGTATCATTAGCGTCAAAGGCATTATCAGAGATAGGAAGTTGTGAGACTCCTTTTAGTACTAAGGGGAGGATGAGTCAATGAATAAGCCATCCATCAGAAGAGATTTCATTGTAAATATGTATATTTTTAAATTACAAGCTAATATGCATATGTAGATACTTCCTAAGCTTATTTCTGATGTTGTATTAGAAGGCTTGTAAGCCACTCATTGTAGATTATAAAAGTGAGAGGAAATATGCAAAATTTATATATAGCCACCTTATATGTTGATAAGAGTGAGAGGAATTATGTAAGAGGATTTCTATATAGCCACCTTATATGTTGTTAAAAGTGAGAGGAATATTGTAAAAGGATTTATATATAGCCACCTTACATATTGTTTAAAGTGAGAGGAACCTTGTAAAACGGTTTCTATATAGACGCTTTGTTATAGGAGTGAGAGGGATCTTCTAAAGATTTCTAAGCCTTTCAAATACAGTGTAGACAATTATATTATCTTGTTATCAGCTAAAAGGGCTACATATGGATCGAATTGTCTAATTCAACGTTCTTATTTTGAAGTACAGAAGGCGAAGGAACAGAAGGATGTAGGCAAAATGAACATGTAGATCGAAAGTGGGAAGAGCATCGAAGCTATGTAAATGTTCCCAGAGCTGGTAAAGGAGAAATAATATTCTTTGTAAGAGGATGCATGCTATAAGAATCTCCAAAATATTATGTCATGTTCGTGTATATGTATACCTTGAGCAGAAGTGGTTCAGTACATATGGTTACAATACATATAGAATTGTGTTCAAGGTAGGAGAAAGACAATGAACATATAATTCATTCAGAGACTCCTACAGATAAATCCACAGTACAGGAACAGAGAGTGCAAAAGGGAAAGGCATAGATCAACATTTGACTTGGTTTCAGATTTCCGAGATAGACTATCTTCAACATGAAAGGAGATGGGAGTGGATGTTGAGTATAGGATTCAGATTCGGATATTGCAAAGATTCAGTGAGTAGAATTTTTCTATGAAGGAATTTATGAGCTAGAACCAAAGTTATATCTATATTAGCAACAATGTCAGAGGCCAGAGTCAGAGCCATATTTCAGAAGCATATAAAAGTACATTGATATAATATCTAATATCTAAGATTCAAGATGAATACTGAGTCCCGGAATATTCAACAAGATGGAAGAGTGAAGAAGCTTCATCATCACTAAGTTACTGGATAAGAGAATTACAGTAAGATGGAAGAGTGAGTAAGATTGATCATCACTAAGTTGTTGAAATATTCATACTTTTGGAGGACCAAAAGTTCTTCAATCGGAAGGTATGATCCAGGAGGATATGGAATGCTCACAGAGGTCTAGGAGGATCTGGATCGCTCATAGAGGTCCAGGGGGATCCATAAAATATTAAACTTTGACCGCCTCAAATTATCTCGAAAACTACATCATTGTGTAGAGCTCGGTGATATCTTTCCAACGATGTAAAAATTTCCTCAAACAAAGTTCGTATGCAAAAGTTATGGATGGTCAAATTTCAGGGCAAACAAGGCAAAAGTCAAATTCAGGGTGACAAGTGTCACCACTCGAAGGGTGACATGTGTCCTTTCTCTACAATAGGATAACATCAACATGATGTAGAGTGACACCAACAAGGTGACATGGAGTACAACATGCCATGTGTCTCTCTGAAATGGAATTTTTTGGGTTCCATTTGGACCAATAAAAATTTGACACATATCATCTATACGATGACATGGCATACGTTCAATAATGTGGCGGGAAGACAAGTGTACCAGTAGCAGACTTACATGTGGCATCTACACAAACTATGTGGCAGGAAGGTGGTGGATACGTCAACAACACAGTTAGCATGAGATGGCAGACCATACACACAGATGGAAGACCGTATGCACAGGTGGCAGGTACAGTTGGTGGCACATAAGCCAATGACAGGCTACCACATGGGCCAATGAAATGGTGCCATGTGGCACCTTCCAGAAGCCTAAGTTGGGATGGGTATCAAAACGGTTGGACTCGGTGAGTATTGAACCCCTGACCTCCGACAGAATCTACCCGAAATATTCCAATATTCCAATGTCTTAACCATTATCCGCTAACCAATATGCTGAATTTAGTTCTTGTTACAACAAACCAATTAAAATATATTTAATTGGATGATGACGTCAGTGCGAAGTGTGAGCCAGTTTGGGAAGCTCATGCCCTATTTAGGGGCATGAATTCCAATGAGTGCACACATTTTGAGGATTCATGGATCTCAAGATAGAGGCATGGTATGGGTGCATTGAAGTGCATGCCAAAGGGGAAGCCAAGTTTATGTGCTGCATAGATTTGCGTGCCATGAGGTATATTAGCTAAACATAGGCATGTTTATACTCCTTTTTCTCATTTTTCTGAGAGGAGTATGGTGATGTTTTTTTTTTTCTAAGAGGTAATTTGTAAAATTATTTGTTCAGATTGCCATTAATGAGTGCCATAGTGCATCATTTGGCGTGTAAAGAGGGTAAAATTAAACCAATTCAGAATATGGTCGACTTTATACTCATTTTTCTCATAATTTCACAAGGAATCCAATGGTGAACTCTATTTTTGAGTTTTAGTAGCAGAATTAAAGAGAGCCCATAAAATTGGCGTTTGTAAGTCCATGTTGTAATTGTTGTAGGAAAATCTCCCTGCGGATAGGTAGACCTCCTCTTAAGAGCTAGACCCTCTTAAGAGCTAGACCCTTAACTCTAAGACAAAAGGTGCTTAACATGGACACTGACTTCCTTTTAGATCTACATAAACTAATATGTGAGGGGGAAGGAGAAAAGAAATACCTTTTTACCAGTGTTTGTCCATGCACGGTCTGAGTTGAACTCCAACATTGAACTCCTTGATAAGCCCTGTAAACAAACAAGATACAACCAACTTCCTACCCTACTGAGATTATCTTAAAATAGATCTATCTACTAGAGACAAGTTCATGTGAGATCAAACACAAACTAGAAAGAAACATGCCAAGCATATCATATTAATGAGAACAAAACGTTACTTACAGCCATAGATGTGATGCGGCAACTTCGTCAAGTTCTCCTTGTCCAAACCCTTGCTCAAAATATCCACGATCGGAATGACAATAACTTCACTGATTATTCTCCATCTACTGTATGTTCCCTATGAGATCATAGGTTTCATACCTCCCATCTCTTTCTCTTTTTCACCATGAGAGGGCCTACTTATATAGTTTTATAGAGGCCCAACCACTTGAGATATCCTTGGGGTAAGTTGAAGATTTTCCTCTTTCAGTTATGGATCCTCACTAAGATCATGGCTTGACCAAGGATTCGAATCCAACTACCTTCAGATATTGAAGGGATCTTTCCCTCATTCTTCTCAACAAACCAATTTTTTGCCTAGAATAGGCAGCGCTCCCCCAAAAGGGGCATCAGAGCGCTATAACGCTCCCTAACAATGCATAGGGGGGCGCCAACACTCCTAAGAGTGGTATAGGGGAGTGTTTCCCTCTGAAACTCAATCTTTGGTGGTTCTTTCAAATGGAAAAAGGGTTCATAACTCTGTAACCCATTCTTCTTCTTCTAAATCAAATGTTTGAGGTGTTTCAAGTGTCTTTCTGATGTCATTATAGGCGCGACATAGGCATTATGACAGTATGATTTCCTTGACACTTGCGACCGAAATGTGACACTTTTGACCAAAATGTGACACTCGCGACACTTGTAATGAAGACACTTGCAACACTATCGAAGTGAGTAATTTTGATGTGTAACAGATTGCCCCCCAAAGTATGAAGTTAGAAGACGAGAACTGATAACTGAAATACTTTGTAGACTATCAAGCAAGGGTATAGATGCAGAGAACCTGATAGAAGCTACACACAAACATCCAACAAATATTATGACATGTTTCAAACCCAAGGCAGGCATACCTATGCTTGGGTGATAAAGACTCGCAAGATATGGCCGCCATAAAATACACTGCAGATCCATAATTGTATTGATAAAAGGTATAACCACTGCAGATATAATGTGGATCTATACTCCCATGACCCGAACTGATCGTAGCCACAAAGAATACACAGTGGATCTATGAGATGAAAAGACATAGCCACGACCAATACAAAGTGGATCTATGTGACAGTATATGTGTCAATGTTCAAGAGAAACTCCGTCGCAACCTGGGAAAAGTACATATTAGAGTGATCACTCAACCCAAGGTCTTCTTACCGTTCTCATTGTAGTACGAATCTAACCATGCGAATAGATGTCCTGATGTCGAACATGGTAGAAACCACTTGATTACTGGTCAATGATGTACACCTTTAACAAACGCGAGGGGGGTCACCATTGATGTCAGTGATTCCCAAGGTACTCTAGTACATTCCGACGAATGCGAATGGATGAGCTGAACTCGAACATCCATGGAATCATCTGATCAGAGGTCAATGATGTAAACCCACTGTCGGATGCGAGGAGGCCTACCATTGAGGCATGCAGGTCCCAAGGTACTAATTGGTTTCTAAGTCTAGTTCCTGGATAATGTGTTGAAGTCGACAGGAATAGACTTGTCAAAGGAGGGCCTTGATGTATCCCCCATCAACGACACGAAACAGACACAGAGATGTAATTTGATAGATCAAATGAACATGGACTGACACGGGTATTGAAACAAGATATTTGTGATGGCTGACTCTCGAGGCGGATACTTCCCTTGAACACTGAGGCACAACAGCAAAAACATGACATGGACCAAAACACGATGATATTGTTGGCAAATATTTAACAGATAGTGAATGCTTGTCATTGATGGCAAGTACAATAATGAAGATGGCATGAGTATAGGAAGTTTTTAATAGACAGGCAAACAAAAGATAAGTTCAGGAAGACCAGCAACGCAGCAATGATCAAATGACAAGATCAAAGTGTTGGTCAAACTTCATTTCGAAGTTTTTTCTATCGGGATTTCGAAAATCGAGAGATAGAAATGTCAAGGTTCATTACAACAGGAGTCCCAAACTCGCGATATGCGAAATTGCGAAATATTCTCAGCCGTCAGATCGAGGATTTATCTAAACCGTTGATCAGGGATGATGAAGGCCTGTAAAGTTGAGAAGCATTTTTTATCATTGGATCCCATTCAAAATTCCCGAAAGAACGAGGGTCGTCAGATCTGAATGTAGACAAGAAGAGCGCGCTGAAGAGGAGGACAGATCTTAGGCGTTAGATCCAAGTGCAGGATCCGACCATCGTTGGATCAAGGAGAACCTGCACGTTCTTTAAAGTACAAGGAGAAGTGGGCGTACAAAATTTCGAAAGAAGGAGGACCGTCCATATACGGGTAGGACACGTGGGGAAAGAACATCATTTCACTGACTAGAGAGTCAAAGGAACGGGGTTCCCTAACCTCTCGAAATCGCGACTTAATCTGAGTCGTCAGATCAAGGTTTGATCTGGACCGTTGATCCCAGTCCATTTCGGAGTTTTGCGGATAGAAAGTTGGAGATGTCAAAGAATATTAACCACATGAATCCCGAAATCGCGATATGTGAAATCGTGACTTAATCTGAGCCGTCACATCAAGGTTTGATCTGGACCGTTGATCCCAGTCCATTTCGAAGTTTTAGAAATCGAGATATGGAGAAGTCAGAGACTCTCAACATTAGGAGTCTCGAAGTGCCAAAATGCAAAATCCCAAAACAAGACACGTCAGCAAACCTAAGAACACGTGGCACAACTAGGCAATGACAAGTGTCAAGCTAATTCAACATTTCAAGCACATGTAAGTCACGAATCAGAGTGACACGTGGCAGTTATTCAACAAATGTCAATCCACGTGTGACGTCAGCAGCTTTACATCACTTCGGAGTTTCAGAAATTGGGATATGGAGATGTTAAGAACTCCTACCACAGGACTACCAAAATCGCGAAACGCCAAAATCTCGTCAACCGTCCATCTCAGGGGGTTATGTGGACCGTTGATCTGACTTCCTTTTGGAGTTTCGGAAATCGGGAGACAGAGATGTCAAGAACTCCTACCGTAGGAGTCCCGAAGCCGCGAACCCCGAAATCACGAAAGCGCTTTATGCATAAGCGCTTGGTTATGACCATGGTCATATTGGGGAAGGAGATAATGTAGAAAAGCTTTGTATCGAAACTTCGGAGATCGCGAAATGAAGTGTCGAGACACTCAGCCATGGGAATTGTCGAATGTTGAAATGCCAAAATGAATGCAGATTAATAAAGTTCATCCAACGGTGTGGATAAACTTGAATATGATCGGAGGGTTACTGTTCCCTCTCACAGTTAACTCCTCAGTTACGAATATGTTAGCGAAATAGACTCATTATTGCCAATCAGTTGGCGTTTCAGTTGCTCGGACAATTGTCTTTCTTTTGCCTAAGGAGATGCGCAGTGGAACCATCGTGGGTGTGTGTATAAAAGAAAATGAGACAGACTGTGTGAGGTTGGTTGTTATGGATGAAAATGAATGAAATTGTAAGAAAGGGAAAATCATAGGATGCGCAATATGAGATGGAGCATATGCGCAGTGTGAGATAAAACTCAGAGAAGAGTAATAGATGATAAAAAACTTGAAGCAGAGCAGAATAACAGAGCAATTTGAAGTAGAGAAGACCTATTGAACAGACAAAGGAAGAGAAGAATTGCAGAATAGTTAGAAGAAGACCAGATTTACAGAACAAAGAAAGATTGGTAAGAATTCATTTATCTGTGTAGTTGTCTGTTTATTTATTCATTCATATTCTAGGGAGGTTGGGAGGT
>ML777091.1:270763-288809 GCA_009831015.1 Picea engelmannii
TTTAGAGAGTCTGAAAAGAGCTTAAAGGAGACTCCAGGGGGTTCCTTTTTCGTGTATCCATACAGGTCCGAAAAAGAGATAAAAGTTTACCTGGATGCATTCTCATGTATTTACGAGCACGAGAAAGAACAAAGACTAAGCTCGGTATGCCCCCAGCGTGAAAAGCTAGTGGATTAGCTCCAGGATGATCATCAAAGGCTGGAGACATGCCCTCCAAGCTTCAATTCATTCACCAACTTTGAGGTTGTCACCAATTTCGCAACTAGATGAGAAAAGGAGAAGGGTGGGTGAAAAGAAGGTTCAAGAGAGGTGATTGTTTTATTTTTTAACGGGCTTGCTACAGAGAGGAAAACTATGCTCATAGCCTCTGTTTCATTTTTTAACGAGCTTGCTATAGAGAAGAGAAACTATTCTCGTAGCCTTTGTTTCATTTTTTAACGAGCTTGCTATAGAGAAGAGAAACTATACTCGTGGCTTCTTCTTCATCATGGCTTCCAAGAGGATAATGTGTTGGAAGGATACCATGTCAAGGGACAAAACTCGGTCATGTCTTACAAGAGATCTCCACTGGATGGAAGATAATGACTATGGAAGGAACACATGTCGAGGGCCGCGACAGGGGTAAGGAGATCAGGCTCCAATAACCCTACCGAATAAATCACCATGTCAACTACCGGATCCAAATCGTCGAAAGTTGAAGTCATGGGAAACAACGCCACATAATTGACATGCAACAGGGGTGATACTGTCATCATATAAGAACCATTTAGGGAGGTAATCCCGTTAGGACCGATGAATGAAAGTTGATTAATAGTCACAATTCTTCTATCGTGAGGAAAAGATATCACACGGAAAAGAGTGGAAAAAATAGCTTTCATGGAATAGACATAATCCCGCCCAAGGAGTAAAGCGAAATCCAAGGGGTCTCAGACTACCATGACATCAATAAAGACAATTTTCCCTCCCAAAGTTACGGGAAACTAAGGAAGGGTCCCTAAAGGTTGACTAGTTCTTATGTTAAAAGATAATAGATTCTGTGTAACCAACGAAAGATGCGGACAACCCAAAGCATACCAAGCAACAAAAGACAAAATACTAATAGACGCACCTTCATCTATCTGGGTTTGAGGAATGTCCCGACCACAAACTTGTACTGTAATCTGGAAAGGAATGTGAGAGGGAAGACGAGGTCTAGTTAGCGCACCCCAATCAAAAAGGATGGCGTCATTACTTGGAGGGGGTTTCACGGGAGAATGAAGAATTCCCCTCAGCACGGTAGATTATGTATCAACGAGAAAAATGTGGGCAGTATCGGGTTTACTCTTTAGAGGGAGAGTAGGATCAACCGATGATTGGATCGGATCGACCATGCAGGCATTCTTTAGAGGAAGAGTGGGATTGACCGATGATGGAATCAGATCAACCACTTTGGCACTCTTCGGATGAAGGGCGGGACTGACCGAGGAAGGGACTGGATCAGGCACTTTGGCACTCTTCGGATGAAGGGTGGGACTGACTGAGGAAGGGACTGGATTAGGCACTTTGGCACTCTTCGGATGAAGGGTGGGATTGATCGAGGAAGGGACTGGATCAACCACTTTGGCACTCGTCAAAGGAGGAGGTGGATCGACCGATGATAGAACCAAATCGACCACTTGAGTTTCATTCTCCAAGGGGAGAATGAGGTCAACGGGTGGAAATGGATCGACCACTTTGGTGTCACTCTCTAAAGGGAGAGTGGGATCGAATGAGGATGAAAAAATATCGACCACTTGGGTTACACTCTTTTGATGAAGAGTGGGGCTGATCGATGACAGAAATGGATCAGCTACTTGGGTTTGTGGTTCAATCGAGGAGGAAACTAGATTGACCACCTGATCAACCGGACTAACCAGGGATGGAACCAGATTGACCAGTCCATCAACTAACGATGGGTTGGGGGAAATATTATGATAACCTTTTGGAATTTGAAGTTTTTCCAAAAGAGAAGAAGCCTCATCCATGCGAGGACAAAGATGAGAGTAATGATCACCTTTGCATAACATGCAAGGGAACTTGATAGTTTTCTTCTTCTTACCAACCATAACATCACTAGTTGACGGGGTATCATCGACATGAACGACAGAGGTCGATGACATGGAGGACCACATTTCTAAGACCTTTATAAGGCTGGGGAAATCCCTCAGAAAATGGTCACCCTTACAAAGACTGCAAGGGAATTTGGGTTTCAGATTCTTCATTTTAATCTTATTGACCTCATCAACACTCCCAGTACTATTGACAGTAACTAGTTTCTTGGATCCAACATATGATGTTGTTGGGGCCTTGGTCCTTTTCGGGCTCTTCCTCTTCTTCTCTTTCTGTTTCTTCTTCTTCTGATCAACCTGGATACTTGGTTTAGAGATTTCGCTAGGTGAAGAAGGAGAAATGGAAGGAGACTTAATGGGCGAAGAAGGTGAAAAGTCTACGTGAAGTTGATGTGTGGGTGGTGTACTGACATCTAAATTATTAGGTGTAGTTGAAACATTGGGAGGATTCGAGATCACCGGAGTGGGGAACAACCAAACTGGTAATCCGATGGTGAGTCCTGGAAGACTCAGTGTGGCAATATACGAAGGACCAAAGTTTCCAAAAGAAGGAAAGGTATAAGGTTCCCCAGGATAAGGGGTTCCTCCATTGGTACTCTCACGATTCGATGCCATTAATACTGACTCGACCTAAGGTCCACTAAGTAAAAAAACAACACACGCTGTGAATTTGAGAAGCAATCAATCAAACAAAACTTCCCACAATGAAATCACTAGTTGGTGATGAAATCCAACGTCGCGATATCAAAATAGGAAGGGGCGGGGATAGAGTGGGTGGATCAGTTACGTTGGCGACTAGCTTAACGGACATATGCCTTGGTGCAAGCTTCCACGCAGTAATTGTGGATTTACCCTCCAAGGAGCCCAAGTGAGTTTGACCAACGTCTGTTCCAGGTATAGTGAGAATTCCCTTCACTGTCACCTTGTGTAGGACCCTAAATATTGTGGCTACTAAGGTCACCAACTCGTAGTCAGCCCCTGGGAGGGTACAGTTGATAGTCTGATCTGAAACATATGGGTAGGATAACGAGTCTGAAATCAACCCGAAGGCTCCCACACATAATCGTGGGTATACCCTCAAGTGATCCCCAATATACAATCCGACCACTACAAACAGTTGAACCACGGAGGGATAATCTCTATAATTCTCCCGAATGCGACCTCGTACGTAACCCCTGTGTGAGAGGGGGATCCCAGAAAACCTATACGACAATTGGATTTGGCTCTCCCTAGCTCAGGATGCTAATGTTTGTTTTGGAGACTTTGGAGAGTTGTACTCACAGCCTAATCCAAAGTGCTAATCCTAGTTTAATGTTGGTGGAAGATCCTAAAAATGAAAAATTTCTAGATAATTTTTAATTAGCGTTCGTTTTACAGCTGTTCTTTACTCGAAAGGGTGTATGGAAGTGAAATAGATGGAATTATGACTCAATCCCCCAAAAATGCATAAAATATGATAAGCAGTCGTTTCTTTTCAATGAATGCCTATTTAAGGGAGAGAGAGAGAGAGAGAGAGAGTTGTTTTCACTATCAAACACTAATAAGGAATGTCCTCAATCAATTTTTTTTCTCAATCAAATCCAATATAATGCTAAAACATTTCAGAAATGCCCTCTAATATGAGAATCAATTACTCATATATATCTTTATTGTTTGTATGCGAATAATAATCAATTCATAACTAAACTTTTCTTGTCAACTAACCTTTTAAATCAAGGAGACTCGGACAAGCATAAGCAGATTTTTCACAAACAACACACCCTCTTGCTATGATTGAAAACAAGAAGAAAAAAGGAAAACAAAAGATAACAAAGAAAATCAAAAAATTTCACACAAGAGAAAGATGCTAAGAAAAATGACCTCAAAGAACCAAATGGGATGATTCACAGGTTTATGATGTTCTTCACCACAGTTTTCACTCAGTCAAATAAGAGAGGAGGCAGCAGTGGATTGATCCCAAGCTCTCAACAGAAGCAAAAACTCAGAATAAGGAAGGTCATCAAATCTGAACAACAAAGAGCTTATTCCTCAGAAAATAGGGTGTCAAAGGTCAATGGGGAAGAGTGTTGAAGCACAAAGAAGCTGGGCAGGGGAAAAAACAGAGTCTGGACCTCAGAAAAGGCAATTATGAAGGGTGTTTTTGCAAAGGAGAGGTTGGTGATCTGGTGTAAGGGACACCAGAGCATTATAATGCTCTGTTCTAAGAAAAGGGGGGCGCCAACACCCTACTAACATAGGCCCAAGGGCACCAGGCTTCAAAAAATCAGAAAAAAGGTCAAAGAAACCCAAAACTCAATCAACTTTTGTCAATCAAGATGAATGTGATGGACTGAGTATTCAATCAGCATATGCAATCTGACATACGGGGTGAACAAGGTCTTAAAAGAACAAGGGATAGAACAAGGTCTATGAGGAAAATCAAAACTTAAAAGTTCTGATTCATTCCCCAGTGGAGTTGTCAGTTTCTATTGTAGGAAAATCTCCCTGCAGACAGGTAGACCTCTTCTTAAGAGTTAGACCCTTAACTCTAAGACAAAAGGTGCTTAACATGGACACTAACTTCCTTCTAGATCTACATAAACTAATATGTGAGGGGGAAGGAGAAAATAAATACCTTTTTATCGGTGTTTGTCCCTGCACGGTCCGAGTTAAGCTCCAACCTTGAACTCCTTGATAAGCTCTGTAAACAAACAAGATATAACCAACTTCCTACCCTATTGAGATTAGCTTAAAACAGATCTATCTACTAGAGACAAGTTCATGTGAGATCAAACACAAACTAGAAATAAATAGGCCAAGCATATCATATTAATGAGAACAAAACATTACTTACAGCCATAGATGTGATGTAGCAGCTTCGTCAAGTTCTCCTCGTCCAAACCCTTTCTCAAAAGCTCCACGATCGGAATGACAATAACTTCACTGATTATTCTCCATATATTGTATGTTCCCTATGAGATCATAGGTTTCATACCTCCCATCTCTTTCTCTTTTTCACCATGAGAGGGCCTGCTTATATAGGTTTAGAGAGGCCCAACCACTTGAGATATCCTTTGGGTAAGTTGAGGATTTTCCTCCTTCAGTTATGGATCATCCCTAAGATCATGGCTTGACCAAGGATTTGAATCCAACTGCCTTCATAGATTGAAGGGATCTTTCCCTCATTCTTCTCAACAAACCAATTTTTTGCCCAGAATAGGCAGCGCTCCCCCAAAAGGGGCATCAGAGCACTATAACGCTCCCTAAAAATGCATAGGGGGGTGCCAACAGTCCTGAGAGTGGTATAGGGGAGGGTTTCCCTCTGAAACTCAATCTTTGGTGGTTCTTTCAAATGGAAAAAGGGTTCTTAACTCTGTAACCCATTCTTCTTCTTCTAAATCAAATGTTTGAGGTGTTTCAAGTGTCTTTCCAATGTCGTTATAGGCGCGACATAGGCATTATGGAAGTATGTTTTCCTTGACACTTGCGACCAAAATGCAACACTTGTGACCAAAATGCGACACTCGCGACACTTGTAATGACAACACTTGCGACACTATCGAAGTGAGTAATTTTGATGTGTAACAGTAATGTAATTTGACATTTTGAGATAAAGAAGAGTAGTCTTACTATCTAGAGGGAACTTGAAGATGAAGTAATATATGTCATCAATGTTGTATATTTGAGTTTTTTTATTTTATGTTGTGTTATCTCATAATTCCTTAAATTAATCATCATTTTATGAGATTTTGGATTTAAATAAGCACATCATTATTTTCTCCTGCAAATCACCTCAATATGATCAAGAATGATTCTGAATCAGGTTAGATGTTACATGTATATTTTAAAGGAATAAGTGTATCTAAGGATTTTCGGATCATCGTGCAACGAGTATAGGGGGTCATGTGATGCCCCGCTTATTGTCTAGCTCTGTCCCATGAGGCACCGCTGGTTAACCAACTTCATCTCACGAGGACCTCTGGAAACAAAAGGGGTCGAGACACTTGGGAACGAGCGAAAAATTGTTGTCGTCGATGTTGGAGCAGCTCGACTTTATCTCTAGCGAGGGTTTGAGACTTACAGGGGTTTGACATCACTGTTGGAGAGGTTTTGGAGATATGGAGATAACCCTTATGTAGGTTGGAGGAGGAACCATCTTCTAGAATAGATCAAGCCACTACACAAGGTTTCAGGTTTTTTAGTTTTATGTTTGTTGGTTTTCACAACTGCTAAAGCGGCCCTAGGAATTGTATTGTGTGGTCAAGATTCCATTATTAATAGTGTCATATTATTTCTTCTATTTTATGGTGTATTTAGATTGAATGCAACATGTTTGACAAAATGCCTATCTATGGGTTATGTGCAAAATTTTTGTAGAAAGTCCTCAATCAATTTAAAACATATGAAGACTATAACCAAAACTATATTAGATAGTAAATTTAGCACATTCCTATTTGGGGATATTACATAGAATGAGCCACACCATTAAATTTGTGTGCAACACTGGCCAACAACCACCCTCGAAAGGAAAATCAACAACCACCCTCCTAAGAACAAGGAATTTCTAAACACAACTAGAGAACCCTCATGAAAAGCAAATAATCTTAGCCCAAGAACACTGAAATCAGAACAAATAAACAATGGGACCCAAAGAGAGAGATATACAATTGGTGATTTCAATACATTCTCAAGGTTGTTTTTGTACTTCACATCTTTTGCAAGTAATTTTTTCACTTTAAGCTCTCATTTGCAAACAAAAAATCATACAGAGCTTGACACTTGGTGTACAAGAATTCACATTGATTTGAAGAAAATATGTGTTCCAAAACAGTAGTAGCATGTAAAAGTTCCCATTTGTGATATTTTTTGGTAAGAAAAACACTTGGCAATGTCATCAAGGCAACTAAATCCATAGAATAGTGTTGAAAATTTTAGCTCTTCATAGAACTTCTCTTGGAAAATTCCCAATGGTTGAACCCTTCAGAAGGGGAAATTTGTATGATCGTGTTCTCTAGGTCATCAAATAGATGAGCTTGACCATATCCATGTACTATTGTTTCAAATATTTGTTATAGATCGCCACCATCATTAATAGAATCTAGGAGTTATATATTTAATAGTTGATCAATGTGCTCTTCAATTTTTTGGTTGAGCATTGTTTCCCATTCAATATTGAAGCAATGCTTAGAGGGTGTACAAAGTCACATATTTGGTAGGTTATAATGACAATGTGACACACTTGTGTTAGCGATATTGCTATGTTACTATTATAGTGCTCATATATGGGTGTCATATCACCTTGCCAACAATAACTATACCCCAACATATAAACCCTCTATGACTTCAAACCATATAAAATATTTATCCATAAGGGGGAACAAGTGTGAGGGATTATCCTAGACCTCGACAAAAATGTACAATCAAAATTTTCTTGGGAAATTGGGATTTCATCAAATAATAAATCATAACCCTTAGCATTTTACAAAGACCTCTTCATCCTTAAAGATAAATGGATTCAATTAGTTATAGTGGTAGGAGACTCAAATCTAGCTCTAAGTTATATACCTTGATAAGCATGAAATTTGAGCATCATTGGTAAAGGTGATCCTTGTTATTTCACATGGAGCGAAGCGAGATATGTACCCTGCATTTGTGGCAACTATGGTTGGCATTGTTGAGAGAATGCCTCACAAGGAGGTTGATCAATTGGAGTGTTTAGAGATATATTGGCTAGCATGTGTGTAATTTCTTCACCATTGTTGTAATCTTACAAACCGTCTTCCACTAAGAGGGTCAATATGAAACCCAACTTCAACTCCTCCACTAGATGACAAAAATTAGGAACATAACACTACAACAAGATTGCAAGATCCTTTATTCATGGAAAAATACATCACTCTCTAGAATAGAATGTAAAGTCTTTTATGCATACATACACCTTTTTGCAACAAATATTTTGGTCTGGAAGCATGATAAAAAAATGCTTCGAGCATTGAAAAATCCAATAGTGTGCATCATCAATGTTAGTCATGGTGTCCTTATGGAAGATCTTGACCATCAATCAGACCAAAAAATAAATTTATGTATCGGCCAACAAGTTATGTTGACTTACAATTTTTGGATCCAAGTAGCATTGGCTAATGAAGCACTAGGAAAGGTCACCCAATTTGCCTACCCACGGGGATTGGGGTCTTTGATCCTTCCATAATATATGGGTGTGGAGTTTGATACATATATCACCCCACCATGGGACCAAATCAAACAAAACAATGTACCAATGCCACCCATAAAGCGTTGTAGGTAAGAAAAAAATCCCACTCAAGAAGACATCGGCCTTGACTATACATAAATCTTAAGGCCTTACCCTATCCAATGCAACCATGGACATTGGAAAGGTTCAACGAAAAGAGTTAACCTTCACAACAATATCATGTGTTGAATCATTAGCAAGATTGTGAATATCACCCTCCTTATTTAAACATTTTACAAAATTGATAGACAATACTTACATCAGACTAAGAAATAAAGAAGAGTCGCCTTTAGATGTTTTTCAAATTAACACGTTTTATCTCTTATCATATGAATAAAAAAATTCCATACACCTTTTGCATGAGTACATCCTCTCTATGTGAATGTACTCCATGACTATGTACTCTATACACCATGTTTGTGTACTCCACATGTCATGGATTCTTGTTTCTTATAATGTTTATGATGATGTCCATTTACAAACCACTTCTTAATATATTTAAATCGTGTTATTATGTTATGTGTTGCTAACACAAAACTATTTGAAAAAATAATTGTTTATCCTAGTGCCATACCATGATGCAATAGATGTTTAGAAAATAAATAAATAAAATCACTATAAAAAACATCTATTTTATCCTTTATTCTTTATTATAAACATTTACTTAGTTTTTTTCTTTTTGTATCCATATCATTTGCAATTTCTATTAATTTAGATACCAATATATATAACTAGTCTTCTAAATTATTTTGGGTCCTTCAATGTATGAGGATACGCTCCCTCTCTTTTCAAAACGGATGGGCCTTTGACCAATATGAGAGTCATAGTAGGATATCATCATCCAATATGAGAGTCATAGTAGGACATCATCATCAAAATAATGGACAAAATATCAAATAAGATAATTCCAATAACAATATAGTTACGATTCCATTTAACAATAATAATATGAAAACCTCCCTTAAATTACTATGTTGCAATGCATGTTGATTTTCGTGAAAAATAGCTTTCCTACTTTTTTGAGTCTCACGGTGTTGGAGAGAACCGTCAAAATCATGAATACGGCTCCAAATTGTGAAGGTTTCATTATAGTTTCTTATGCTTCCAACATTGAAGGTCCGACAAGAGAACCTAAGAGATGTGCAACCAACACATTGGATTTGAGACTTGTTGCTATTAGCTATGGATCTAATGAGGTTTTTTGCTTGTGAAATAGTATAACAAGAGGTTGAATTTTTTTTAGATTTGAGGCTTGAATCTCAACAACATATCAAAAAAATTGTCGTTGCTCAAAAGGGAGAAAAAGGAATATCCATGTAAGCCATTTTTTCTCATGTTGTCCAAATAAGATCAAACACATCTTGCAAAAGATACATTTTATATAGAATCTTGGCAGCAAATTATTCCAAATGCAGTACGGTGAAGGTGCATTTTTGTGTTTTAGTGACAACCATGGAAATGGAACATTTGATCTAAATGTTTATTTACATTTTCTATTATTATACTCATCATATATGATCTTGTAACTTTTTAATAGAGAGAAGGGAAGATTAACTATACCTTAAAACTGATGGTTGTCGTTTAAAAGAAATTGTTATATACAATGATGTGGGTAAGAACTAGTGCTGATAAATTGGGTGTATATTTATATCATAATTAGCCACATTTTCTCTTTGAGTATGTTCATTGTAAGCTTATAATTTTAGAGTCAAGCCTTTTAATTTAGTTATGGTCTTTATAGAAAGGATTAATTACTCCATTAATTTTCCTATTCATTGTAGAGTTGATCAACCCATTGTAGAGTTGATCAACCCCATACGATAGTATGTTCATTGTAAGCTTATAATTTTAGAGTCAAGCCTTTTAATTTAGTTATGGTCTTTATAGAAAGGATTGATTACTCCATTAATTTTCTTATTCATTGTAGAGTTGATCAACCCCATACGATTTTATTTTTTCTAAGTATAAGTAAAAAAGCCAAATTTTCACAATGATTTCTAGTACATAGATGTTCCTTCAAAGTTTTGTATATATTTGTGAAATGAATGGGGATAACTATCTCAAAGAACAAAGCACATAAATAAGAGAACTCTTATAATGTGTATAGTAATTAGTTTTGATCATTTGCATGCACCAAAAAAAAAACATTTTTCTACACCAAGAAAAAGGATATAAATAAAACTTTATAGTTAATTGGTTTGAATATCGTTATTTTTAACATTTATTATGTATTTATCTTCTATCACATTTATTATGTATTTATCTTTCATAAATACATGCAAAGGGGAAAAGATTTTTATTGAAAATATATATAAATAAAACTTTATAGTTAACTAGTTTCAATATCGATATTTTTAACATTTATTATGCATATATTTTCCATCACATTTATTATTTATTTATCTTTCATAAAATGGATATAAATAAAACTTTATAGTTAATTGCTTTGAATATAGTTATTTTTAACATTTATTATGCATTTATCTTCCATCACATTTATTATGTATTTATCTTTCATAAACACATGCAAAGGAGAAAATATCTTTAGAATAAACAAAAAAATTACTCTAAGTTGAACAAATATGTGTTTGCTAAGCATAATTTTATTAGGATCCCACATACCTTCAACAGAGTTGTATGAACAATATGAAATAATTAATAATTGAATAGAAGTTCGAAATACAATTATTGTATTGAGCAATGAATATGTGCCTCCCTCATTTAATGCAACACAATCTACAAGAAGAACAAGTGTTGCATGGAAGCGTAGTCCCTACAGGATTGAATTGAGAATAAATGCACAGGGATGGGGAAAAAGTAGCGGAGACAGATGGAAACTGCAGTGGAGATGTGACAAGCAACATGAAGCACAGGTGGTATCCATGCAGTAAATGGCATGTGGCCTCTAGAGTCCCATTTATTTTTTCATCTGGCATCTGGCATGTATGTCTCTATATGTGCCAGGACAAAAAAAATTATATGCATAGCAGGAGAAAAATATATGCATGAGAAAAAGATAATTCAAATTAAATAAACACAATTTCTTGACATTCGGCATAGTTGAAGATAAAAATTTATGAGCACATAAATATAAAAGGAGATAAAAAATAGTTTTATTTGAAATATATCAAAAAATAATTTGTCTCTTACATATTCTTGGAAATTTAAATGTGTTTGTCATATAGACTGGGATTGGGGCTCCCGCGGACCATAAGAGAAATATGTACAAGAAATAGGACTGTGGAAAGAAGAAGTGGGAGACAATAGAATGTGATACCTGAAAAGAAGAAATTGAAAGGTATCAGTCTTTGGCTACACATTTCTATTTAAAAAGGTGCAATAACTGGATTGATAAACAAAGAAGGATGTGATCATTATACACTTATAGTGATGGTACATATCATCCCTTTTGCTATTTGTTTGTTGATGCCTTTTTATTACTGTCGTCGACGACTACTGGAATCGTGCCGACTGCTGGAATCGTGCCAAGTTCCTTTTCTAATTCCCTTATATCGATATAAATATTACGCAGATCCTGATCAATTTTTTCGTTTTGTACTGAATATTCGACTAGCCAGTTGTCCACGTCATCTTCACCATATTCAAGGATGCTGTAAAAAAATTCTAAAGACAACGCCTTAAAAATATCAACCTGTTTATCAAAGGCTTGTTTAGTTCAGGGCAAGGAGTTGAAGATTAACTTGGGGTCTTGGACCTCGTTGGTCCTTTCGGCTAAGTCTATTTTGGTCATCTTTGTGAATATTTTTTCTTTTTTTGATATGTCTTGTTCACATGATTGGACAATGAGATGTAGGTTCTTCACTTTCTCTTTCCAGCATCCATTTAATTGAGTGATCCAGTTTTTGTAGGGGATATCATGTTGTCTTCTTCTCTTTTATGTCATGTTGTTGACATGGGTGCCAAAATGAACGACCATGTCTAAATAGAAACGTTCTTCATTTTTTAAATCCGCCTGCAAATGTTCGAGCAAAGTATGTTCCCCCATTACAAGGGAAGCCATGCTTTGTGATGTTTCCCACACCTCAACAATCAGTTCCATTATTTTATTGATATTATTATCCACATATGATCTACATGATGCGAGGAGGCTGGAGAATCCTTTTAACTTGGCTGCAGGGGTGGCAAGCATGGCTATTGTTAAAGGACTGACAAGCAATGGCATAGGAATCAAAGCTTCATCCAATTCCTTAACTCAGTCCTTCAGTCTAGCATTCTCAGCCTCGATGCCTCCAATGGAATCATCAAGAACATCTTCGGCTTCTCTGTGAAGTCAAGAGATTTGGGACAAACACATGTTCGCAAGTTTAACCTATGAACAAGATTTTCATTTCTTATTTTTTACATCTCTCTTTTCAATAATTAATTTTTTAGACTCACTGTCAAAAACAATGCTCTGGAACACGAAGGATTCATATTCGTCAAAAATTTCGGTATCATCTATGTCCATTGGACGACTATGCTAGATCGTGTCTCCGAGCTGATCAAGTTTGTGAATACGCTATCCAGATTAGTCTCAAGTTCCATGTTCTCACTCTCAATTTCAGACTCTTATGCCTGCCCTACAATTTTTTTTCTCTTCTTCTCCATGGGAAGAGTGTGAGAACTATCAATTTTAGGGTGAGGAGGGTTGTTATCTCATCCTTCGTTTGAATAATTATGAGTTTCTTTATTGCTGGGGTGGGTCGTTGGAGTGATGCTCTGGGATGTCGTTCTTTTGGGAGTGTTATCCGTCGATTGAACACTCTTCTCACCGGGGCCTTTTCCCTGTTGCTTGTACAATTCAGTGGTGTTTTATAGTGTGTCTAGGTCGTCGGCATCAGAAGCAAGAGCATTGTAACCAGTGTCTCTATTTTTGCTCGGGTGTTTCTGGAAAAAAGAATTGTCGAGGCCAATTGTAAGTAAATGTTCTAAAAAATATTTATTAGGGTTGAACCCTCTTAGGCTTTCATCATATCTTAGGTTCAAGTTGTTGAAATGGGATGCAAATTCGTCAATTTTGTTGACATTCCTCAACACGAAGTCCTTGACTTTCCAAGGCAGAGGAATGAACTGTTTTTTTCTCTTCTCATGAAATAGATGCAACCAGTAGTTGTATTGCCTTGCTATTTCTGTAACAAATATTATGTATGTAATGTGACATGGAAGGAGAGAAGGTTTTTCCTTGGAGCCAAAAATCCTTATCACACTGTAATTATCCAATTGTTCAAGTTCCCCCTTCCTATCCAAAAAATTGGTTGCATGGTCAGATATGTAGGGACCATCTTCTCCTAACAATAAAACTTTGAAAACAGAGACAAAGTCATTAAAAACCTCATAAAAACAGTGAGAGGCCTTGTGCTTCCACAAGGCCTGGTACTAGAAGGTTACTAGGTCAAATTCCTAGTTTACCTTCTTGGACAGAGACAGTTTTGGAAACAGACAGCAATGCGCTATCACAAAAACCAATTAGGATGACATATAAAATTTCTTCTCCTTTTTTAAACTTGAAAATTGGGAACAAATTTCATGGGAAATTAGCTTCCCCCAATAAAAAATGGTTTGTTCCTTGACTGTGAAATACAAAATATAAATAACCATGCGGGAAATAGTTGTTGTGGATTCTTGTCCTGTTATTCTTGTAAATATCCAGGCAATTTCCCGGAATGGATTTCTAAATGAACTAACCTACAAGCTTGTGACATCTTCAGGAACTGCCATCAGGTCTTCCAGGAACTCGGGCAAGAGGTCCAACCCGTTATTATCATTTCTTAGGAACTGCTTGGAGTCTTCTCCTCTGAACGTCAATGTTGGCTCCGATAATCTTAACATCTGGCAGAAGACATGAGGTGACAAAGAAACAAAAGAGTGGTCCCGCAGTGGAATAATTATTTGGTATCAAATATATTTATCGGTGCACCAAGATAACATCTCCTTACAGTCAAAAAATTCAGGGACACAGCCTTGTTACACATTATTTTAGTCATCCCTATGATCGTTAATGATGTAAACCTATATGTTACCTTCAGAGGGGTCAGTGGCCTGAGTTCCTGAAGAGAGAAGGGAGAAGAACTTTTCCTGAGAAAAGAAGTTGCTTTTTCCTATGTAAAAACCTTATAAAAAGGGAAGTTCACAGGTTGCTATATAGGCAAGGTGCGGGAATGACCTGTTCTTGCAGGTTTCACTATAGCTAGGGTGTGAACACCTCCCAGGTTGCTCTATAGCTAGGGTGCGAGAATGCCAGCACGTGGGAAAAATGAGCGTTTTCTCGAATCTTCTAGAAGGAGAAACTTCTATGGTGAGGTGGCATCCGAATGGTTTGGATCTTACTCGCTTTCATGATTTAGTGGGATCATCCTAACCTCCTCACCTTATCCTCTTCAACTTATAAAAGGAGAGGAATTCTCATGGAGAAAGTTAGCTTTGGTGAGCTTGGGTTAGCTTTGTTGATTCTTGAGCTTGTTAGCTTTGGCTTAGTTAGAGTGGCTTTGAGATTTGCTTTGTCAAGGTAGATTGTGAGTAGCCATCAGATCTATGGTTTCAGAATCCTTGGAGAAAGAAGTGTGTGGGGAATGAAGGACAGTTGGAAGGGACCTTACGACATCAAGGCAATGGTTGTAATCTCTCTTTCACATTTAATATGATACAGTAATATGATTCTTTCCCATAAAGCTAAGTCTACTTTATTGTATAACTTCTTGATCATATACATAGATTCACTATTGAATATATTGTGCTTTCTTTACTCCACTTGGTTTGTACTGTTTTGGTCTTGACTGTACAAGAGTATTGGAGCGAAGCGGGAGCAACAAAGACCAACGGAAGCGATTATAAGGTATGCAACTTGTTCTTTCCTCTTAGTTCATTCAATAGTTAAAATCTAGGGAAAGATTATTATTCTATCTTGCTTTGTTCTAGATCCAGGTAGATCTAGGGAGATCAAATTGTTTCCTAGTTAGTCTAGTTTCCCTTTCTTTGATTGCTTGTTTTCTAGTCTTTGAGTCTGTGGGAGATCCATCAAGACTCTCTGGATTTGAAAGTTCACTCAAAAATTTTTTCCTTTTTCCAAATTTTGTGTTTACAGACATTCTCGCACTGTACCCTTTAGTGGCCTGCGAGAATCATCTGAGTTCGCACCCTACCTGTGTCTAGACTGCGAACTTCACTAATGTTCGCACTGCACCCTATAGTTAGGCTGCGAACCCATTTGAAATTTGTGTTTGGAATTAGGATGTCCTATTTTTTGATGCCCAGTTTTGCTTTGATCAGCTGGATTGAACTTTTGGAGCCTATATCGATCTGTTTACAGTCTGCTTGACATTCTTTGAGTTTCTTATAGCCATCCTTGCTTTGTTTGGTTTTGAAGGATTAGTCTCTTGCTTTGAGTGTCTTTCAATTACAAAGCATGTGTTTTCTTTAGAATTGTTTAGGGAAAGATCAGATTTCTTCTGAATAGTTTGCTTTAAAAGAGAACTTTTAGTTTGGGTTTCTTTGTTTTAAGAAAGTTCATTATTGATTTTAGTGAAATTTTTGAAACAAAAAGATTTAATTTCTTACTTTATATTAGATTGGGGGCATCCTTGCATTTGAAGTAGCGAAATTGCATGATTGATATTGATGAGTTTAATATATTTTGGGACATCGTGCATATGGGAATGATAAATGTTTTCTCCTTCTCGTAGCATAGATTTCATCGAAATGAAAACATTGCATCTTCATATCTTTGCATAGTTTTCGAGTCGGTCAAAACACCATATTGTCCACGCCATTTTCCTCTTAAGTAACAACAGCCATAAAATAAAGCGCTTATAAAAATTGATTAGACATTTTTTCTTTTCTGGTAGCAAACCTACATTAGATTAGTTGTAGGGATTTATAATAGGTGTGAAAGATAACTTTCCAAAGCTACAAACAAACATAGAATCTTGTGATAGGGAGAGTTAAATCCACTTACTACATTTTGTCTTGGGAAGCCCTTCTCACACAAGGGTCAAGCACTAGGTCGCATTGATGTTGGCAGAGTTACTCACCCTGCTTTGTTGACATCAGTGTAGAGATTGCACGTATTACGGGGATCACTTGGAGGTATACCCACAATGATGAGTGGAAGCCTTTTGATTTGATTTCAGGCTAGATACCCTGCCCTTGCATGTGGATCGGACTGTCGACTGTCCCCCCAGGCTTTATTGTTGTTGGTGGTAACCTTAGTGGCCTATATTTCTAGGTTCTTTACTCGAGGTGACTGTGGAGGGGCAATTTTTCACGGTACCTGGAATCGACGTTGGCCAAACTCACTCGGGCTCCTTGGAGGGTATACTGATCCAGGTGGATATTGGTGGCCACCCACCTATTCCACTTGGACCCCCACCATTGCTTCTTTTAGTTTTTCATTTTTCACACAGTATTGATCCAAGTGGATATCGGTGGCCACCCACCTTTTCCAAATGGCTCAAAATGACTTTCTGGCAATTGTGGCAATTTACTATTTTTAGCAGGTTTTAACTTCTGGGGCCATTTTGAGGGTCCAAATGAAGGTTTTTAGAGATAGAGGATCTCAATGATATCCAAAGGCATGATTGAGCCCCCAAAATGAATCTCCTCGATAATACCTTTCCAACGAGCTATCACACGCCTAAAACGGAGATCGTATGCAAAAGTTACGACCCCGGGAAGTTGATGTACTCGCTTACCCAAACGCGGCCCACATGACTTTTGGCGCTTCATCTCCTAGGGTTAGGTTTTGGATGTCTAGGACTTTTGGAATTCCCGTTTATTGTAAAAAGGCCTTCAGAGCCTCATTGTAATCATCTTCTCATGGATACGAGTAGCGGCCACATCTCTTCTCAGAGATAAGCTACCAGCGCCTAGCTAGTTTATTTCCATTCCGTCTGTAAGCATATTTCAGTCATTTGTTATTAATGAAATGAAGTCTTATTTCCGCTGCATCTCTATGTTTATGTGTATTTCTGTATTTCATTGTGTTCCTACATAAATCTGGATTAGTGGTATCAGAGCGGTCTGCTCATTCTCGATCCTTCTTTGCATGTCCCCAACGAAATCGGGGTATAAGGAGTTGGGGCTCTATCTCGTTGAACCCTTGCAAGATCAGCCTCGCAAACCCCGACAACCGCCCATGGGGGAAGAAAATAAAGATGAGGGAGCAGGAGATCCTATTAAAATGTTGCTCGAGGAGGCCCTCGAGAAACAAAGGAACGCAATGATGGACAACTTTTCCCAGATTCTTCAACGGATTCCGACTGGCGGTGCATCGACATCCAGAAGCCACTCTGGAGGTGCCACTCCTTTTGAGGTACAAGTAAACTTTGAAATTCCCATTTTTGACGGCCAAATAGATGCAGATGACATAGATAGATGGTTGAATCTGTTAGAAGGATATTTCTCGGTTCATGACTTTTCTGACCAAGAAAATATTATTTCCGCACTCCTCAAAGCCGCCCCCCATGTCAAGGACCGGTGGGAAAACTACTCGGAGCAAGACGGCGAGGGAGAACCCTCTTTGTTCTCGGCTGCACCCACTTGGAATTCTTTCCGAGACGCCATCAAGGAACAATATTATCCCGTGGGGAGCAATGAGGACAAATACATACAATGGACTACGTTGCAGCAGCAAAGGGACCAAGATGTGCATGAGATGATGAATCTGTTTCATACCCTACGCACAAAGTTGGGTATCAAAGATTCAGAGAAACATTTGGTGTTAAAGTACCGCAGT
>ML777091.1:298355-313198 GCA_009831015.1 Picea engelmannii
CTTTGGCTTGGTTAGAGTGGCTTTGAGATTTTCTTTGTCAAGGTAGATTGTGAGTATCCATCAGATCTATGGTTTGAGAATCCTTGGAGAAAGAAGTGTGTGGGGAACGAAGGACAGTTGGAAGGGACCTTACAACATCAAGGCAATGGTTGTAATCTCTCTTTCACATTTAATATGATACAGTAATATTATTCTTTCCCATAAAGCTAAGTCTACTTTATTGTATAACTCCTTGATCATATACATAGATTCACTATTGAATATATTGTGCTTTCTTTACTCCACTTGGTTTGTACTGTTTTGGTCTTGACTGTACGAGAGCATTGGAACGAAGCGGGAGCAACAAATACCAACGGAAGCGATTATAAGGTATGCAACTTGTTCTTGCCTCTTAGTTCATTCAATAGTTAAAATCTAGGGAAAGAGTATTATTTTGTCTTGATTTGTTCTAGATCCAAGTAGATCTAGGGAGATCGGTTTGTGCCCGCACTTACAGATTTATCCAATAACAAGCCTACACGAGCAATTCCAGAGGTCCAAATTATTTTGTTATGGGTGGAAGGGGATTAGCAGTAAGAATATGCCCTACACCACTAGAAGTTATGGTCCTCGCGCCCAAAGATGTTCACTGTATCTCCACAGAACTGTTGCCAAGTTGGTTCCATAAGTTTATGAGAACATTTGTTTGCTCCAGACGATGATTGAAATGAACAGTTGGAGGGGATAATATAACCCTCCACAAATGTTGGTTCAATGCTTGTGAATGAGAAATCTCCTCGAGC
Organism: Picea engelmannii; assembly: GCA_009831015.1. Lineage (NCBI taxonomy): Eukaryota > Viridiplantae > Streptophyta > Pinopsida > Pinales > Pinaceae > Picea > Picea engelmannii. The sequence goes on from ML777091.1 coordinate 299,138, forward strand.
CTTTCTCTCATTAATGACAATATCTATGGGTGCTGCATGATGAGATGTTAGCAGTAAAGATTATTTATTGCATACTTAGAAGTGTGAAGGTGGCAGGTACGGCGAAGAGAAATTAAAGATTGGAGGTTTCATAAATGCGCCAACCCGACGACGTGCGAACGACATTCCATGATTTTGAAATTAACACTTAGAAGGGATAATATAACTCTCTGCAAATCTTGGTTAAATGTGTATTAATGGGAGATCTCCTCGAGCCTTTCACTCATCTATGACAATCTATATAGCTCTCACATGATGAGATGTTAGCATTAAAGCTTACTAATTGCATATTTAGAAATAAGACCTTATATATGTGGTGCATGTGTGTGTGTGTGTGTGTGTGTGTGTGTTTGTAAACAATTTTTAATTATCAACAAGTGCAAAGGTGATGGAGACGGAGAAGAGAAAGTAAGGAATGGCCAAGTATGAAAAGTGGTCAGACGAGCTTCAAAATAAGGTTACAGGGGATACTCAAGAGAGGTGACTCTCCAACGGTCAAATTTTATGTCTCGAAATGTTTTACTGGAAAATGCGTAAAACGGAAGAGGGAATGATGGGGCAGTTTAGCGGTCGGTTTGTATATTTGAAGAATTCTGGGAAATTGGCTAAGTATGGAATAGGGAAATGGTCGGTCTCCTCGAGGCATGGTGAGTTGTTAGCATTAAACCTCAGTTATTGCATACTTGGAAAGAAGTGAGAAGGTGGCAGGCACAGAAAACAATGATTAGGAATTGGATATTTCATGAAACCGCCAACCCGATGATCTGCAAAAGAGATTCAAAGAAATGGTGAAGTATGGAAAGTGGATGGACGGGCTTCAAAATGGGGTGACAATAGTTCCACAGGAGAGGTGAGGACACGAAGGTCAAATTGTAGGTCTTGGAACTTTTGAGTGCAAACTGTGTAAAATGGAAGAGGGTATGCTGTGAGAGTCTGGTTGTAAGTTTGTATATCGTGGAAGTCAAGGTGTTGTTTGCAGGTCACATAACAATGGAAGTGAAACCTAGATCCCACCTACCCGGGAATCCACTGTCAGAGAAGTAGCTAGGTACGGAATGGGGAAGCGATCGATCGAAGTCACGATATAAAAGCACGAGTGCAAATGTGAACCCGTGAGTCCACCAACCCGCGTAGCTAGACATTTTTGGAGAAACGAAGTAAGGAGAAAGAGAAAGTACAGGGGAAAGACAAATGGGAATTTGGTTAAGTATAGAAGATGGAAAATATGGGCCAATATATTCAAATCTATAATAAATATCCCATTTCCTAGCAAGATATTTTCTGCATGTTTCTGGAGAAGTTGTATACTTATTGCATATACTTGGAAATAAATGCGAAGGTGGCGGGCACATGAAACAAGGACTAGGAATTGGAAATTGCCTAAACCCGCCAACCAGACAATCCGTGAAAGAGATTCCAAGAAATGGCCAAGTGTGGAAAGTGGTCAGAAAAGATTCAAAATAGGGTGACAAGGGTTTCTGAGGAGACGTAAGGCCCCAACGGTCAAATTGTATGTATCAGAACATTTGAGTGAAAACTGTGTAACACGGAAGAGGGGCTAATGTACGAGTCTTGAAGTCAATTTGTATATCGTGGAAGTCAAGGGGCTATTTGCAGGTCAAGGAACACTGGAAGTGCAGTCCGCCTATCTGGGAACCCGCAAGAGAAAAATTTGGGTAAGTATGGAATTGGAGGCACGAAAGAGATTCCAAGAAATGGAGAAATATGGAAAGTGGATGCACGAGCTTCAAAATGGGGTGACAACAGTTCCCCAGGAGACGTGAGGACCAAAAGGTCAAATTGAATGTCTCAGAACTTTTGAGTGCAAACTGTGTATCACAGAAGAGGGTATGATGTGGGAGTCCGATAGTAAATTTGTGTATCGTGGAGGTTTGGGTGTTGTTTGTAGGTCACAGAATAATGGAAGTGCAATCTAGATCCCACCTGCCTAAAAATTCACGATCTGAAAAGTGGCTAGGCATGGAATGGAGTCGTGATATAAAAGTAGGAGTGAAAATGTGAACATGTGATTCTGTCAACCCGCACATTGATACATTTTCAGAAAAAAAAACTAAGTAACCAGAAAGAGAAAGTAGAGGGGAAAAAGAAACGAGAATTTGGTTAAGTATAGAAGAGGGAAAAGAAGGGCCAATATATTCAAATCTATAATAGATATTCCATTTCCTAGCAAGATATTTTCTGTATGTTTCTGGATAAGCTGTATTTTTATTGCATATACTTCGAAAGAAGTCTAAAGGTGGCGGGCATAGGAAACAATGACTAGAAATTGGAAATTTCCTGAACCCGCCAACCCGACAATCCGTGAAAGAGATTCCATTAAATCTTCAAGTGTGGAAAGCGTTTGGATAGGCTTCAAAATAGGGTGACAAGGGTTCCCAAGGAGACGTGAGGCCTCGACGGTCAAATTGTATGTATCAGAACATTTCAGTGCAAAATGTGTAACACGAAAGAGGGGATGATGTGGGATTCTAGAAGAAAATTTGCATATCACAGAAGCTGGAGTGTTGTTTGTAGGTCACGGAACAATGGAAGTGCAATTTACAAACCGCCTAGGCGGGTACCTGCGATCAAAAAATTGGCTAGGTATGGAAAGGGGAAGCGCTTGATCAAAATCACAATATAAAAGCATGAATGAAAATGTGAACCCATGAATCCGCCAACCCATGCAGCAAGACATTTTCAAAAAAAATGACTAAGTAACCAAAAAGAGAAACTACAGGGGAAAAAGAAAGGGGAATTTGGTTAAGTATAGAAGAGGGAAAAGAAGGGGATAAAAGAGTGGGAAAATAAAAAAGCGGAGGGCAATTTTCGTAAGCGGTAATTGGTCTCAAACAAGCCCCGTTGTTGCAAAACCATCATTTTCTAGTCCAATAATTTATCCACTTACTCGTTTTCTATTGTGCTTGTACCATTAAAAAGGGTGTGAGCAAATGCTTTGTTGAAGATTAGTTTTGATTATAACTTGTGGGAGTAATTGTGTTCTTGATACATTCTTCCATGACTTTGACATATTAGCTTAAGTATTAAACTTCTTGCATGATGGGTTGTTAGCATTAAAGCTTAATAATTGCATGTCTAGAAACAACAATGACGATCTTGAATTTTAATATTGTATTTGATTTCATAGTCTCATTTGACTACAACCACCATATATCAGTTTTGTTTTTTGTTTTTTTGATACGCAAACAAGAAATTTGGTAATTTCATTAATAAAGTAAAAAGTTTTGAAATAGAGGCTAGGGTATGGACAACTAATAAAATGTTCCCTTTCGGAGTAAAGGAATCATGGAAGCAAAAGGGAAATAAGAAATCATTTTCTTAGCAAGGATGAGATGAAAACGAAATTTCTAGGGTGGGGCCTCGACTACTGCATTGTGATTTGGTCTTGCTATGTTCTATCTGCAGTATGAATAGAATTTAAAGTTGGTTTGAAACTATCTGAAATTCGTTTTTGTTTCCATAAAATCCTGATGGGATCGACACAATGCATTGTCATATAATTGTTAAATGCTCCATATTAGATCAAATTACTTGAGCCAATAAAATATTCAAGAACTGCGAGACTATCGAACCATGTCAATGAGAAGAGGTGTTAAATTCAGCAAAGAAGCAACAACCAAGACTCCAAGGAAAAAAATTTAATAGTAAATCCATTTTATATATATATATATATATATATATATTGGATAGTGTATATCTATCCATAAAAATTGGACCGATTTCTTTGCACCAAAACATTGAACATATTTGTCATAAACACAGGCACTGGATCTGCAACATGCAAGAGCCATCGATATGCTCTTCAACATGCATACAAAACTGATTACCATGTTTTTTTCTAGGAAATCCTTGCAGTCTTCTCCTCGGAAGGTCAATGTTTGTTGTTGCAATCTCAATATCTTGTCGAAGATCTGAGGCGACAAAGAAACATGAGAGTGGTTCCACAGTGGAATAAATCCTTGGATTGAAGCAGGTGAACAACACCACTGCTTCTGACCCCAACAAGAAAGCAACCCAAAAATTTTCAAACAAAAGAGGACATAAGAACCCATCTTCGCGATAAAATTGATAGTTCTCACAAGCTTCCCGTGAGGAAGAAGACAAAAAACGTTGCAAGGAAAGCGGAAGAGCCTGAAACTGAAAGTTAGGACACACCAAGAGACCACCTCCTCATAGTCGAAGACTTCATGGACACAAGTTGCATGAGCAATTCCAGAGGCCCAAATTAGTCCATTTTGGGTGGAAGGAGATGAGTAGTAGGAATATGCCTTTCACGAGTGGGAGTTGTGATCCTCATTACCTAAGATGTTAATTGTATATCCAGAGAACATGAGAGTGGTACAAAAATTGAATAATTTTTTGGCTTGAAATATATCTCTGAGAGAATCAAGAGACCATTTCCTTACAGTGAAATACTTTCGCCCAGAATGGACTAATTTGGACTTCTAGAATTCCTACTCTCGAGCTAATTTTGACGATCTAGAATTATGTATCATAGTCCATCAAATCATTTTCTCCCAACTCGAAATAAACTGCATCAACCTTTGCGCCAGCCATCAATGCAGGTGGGAAGGCTGTCTGAGAAGGTGGGGTTGCCTTGGAATTATTTAGCTTGAAATATATCTCTCGGTGCACCAAGGGACCATCTCTTTTTTTTCTCCTGGGTGGAGGGAGATGAGTAGTAAGAATATGACCTGGAGTATTGGAACCTCTGGTTATCATGCTCGAAGTTGTTTAATGTATTTGGACATAACTATTGTCGAACTGTTGCCATAAGTTAACGAGAATTTCCGTTTGCTCCAGATGATGTTTGAAATGAAAATTCGGAAGGGATAATATAACCCTCCACAAATCTTGGTTTAATGCATATCAATGGAATATATCCTCGAGCCTTTCGTTGATCAATGACAATCTCCATGGTTCGTGTGTAATGATTTGTTACCATTAAAGCTTACTAATTTCATATTTAGAAAAAAGTGTGAAGGTGGCAGTGATGGTGAAGAGCGATTAAGGATTAGATATTTCATAAAGGCATCAACTGGATGAAGAAAATAAGAGATTGCATGATGCTTGAAATGAATACTTGGAAAGGATAACACAACTCTCCACAAATCTTGGTTTAATTCATATTAATGACAAATCTTCTCTAGCCTTTCGGATATTAATGACAATCTTAACGGTTCCTGCACGATGAGCTATTAGCATTAAAGATTAATAATTGCATATATAGAAATAAGTGTGAAGGTGGCAGGGATGGAGAAGAGCGATTAAGCATTGCACATTTTGTCCACCCACCAACCCGTGAAAGAGATTCCAGGAAATGGCCAAGTATCGAAAGCGGTCAGGCGAGCTTCAAAATAGGGTCACAAGTTATACTCAAGAGACGTGAGGGGTCGATGGTCAAATTTTTTGTCTACGAACTTTTGAATGCAGAATGTGTAACACAGAATAGGGCACAATGATGGATTTCAGTGGTCAATTTGTATATTGCGGAATTTCGGGTGTTGTTTGTAGGTAGCGGAACAATGGAAGCGCAATGTTGAGTAAGCCTGGCCAGGAACCGACGATGGTAATAGTGGCCAAGTATGAAATGGGTAAGTGCTTGTTCTGACTCATGATATAAAAGCATGAGACATACTTGGAATAAGAAATATTGTCGGGCTTGAAAACAGGGCCACAAATTATACTCAAGAGATGTGAGGGCCCGATGGTCAAATTGTATGTATCCCAACTTTTGATTTCAAAATGTGTAACACGAATTAGGGGACAATGACGGACTTCGATGGCCAATTTGTATATTGTGGAACTTCAGGTGTTGTATATAAAAGCATGAGACATTTGGAAAAATGACACATTCTGAAAAATGACTAAGTAACCAGAAAGGGAAAGAAAATGAGAAAAAGACAAGGGAATTTGGCTGCCAATTTGTAGATCGGGGAAGTTTGTGTGCTATTTGCAGGCGGCGAAACAATGGAAACGCAATGTTGAACCCACGTATACGGGAACCCGCGATCAAAAAAGTTTGTTGAATATGAAACAGGGAAGCGGTCGGTTGGACTCGTGATATAAAAGTATCAATGGAAATATGAAGACTTGAATCTGCCAACCCCCGCACCTAGAAATTTTCCGAAAAATGACTAAGTAACCAGAAATGGAAAACAGAGGGGAAAAAGAAAGGGGATGGAAATTTTCAGAAGCGGGAATTGGTGTAAGAAAGCCACATTTATGTTCTTAATAGTAACTACAAAGTGAATTAAACAGGTGAATAGGATCTTGTTGAGCACTCAACACACCCTAAAAAGTCTACATAAAATTTCACTTTTTGGGTACCACTTGATATTTTGGCATTGTCTGATATGGAAAATGTGTCCTTTGCTTATAATTTTTGTTTCTCATTAAGTCTTTAAAAGATTTCTTAGACATCTGAAAATCATTAACTTAAAATACTAATATCTAAATTAGAGAAATGACAGTCAAATTTTTCTTGGACGTGCTTAAGGATTTCGGCATCAAGAAGGATTAAGCGTGAAAGAGAAAACTAGATAGAACCAAATTTGTCAAGCCCCAATATTCGTCGGCATCAGCAGAAACAGGATTTATTTTGTGACAAGCACCACCAAGAATATCGTCGATGACCGATCAATTCGGCATCGGTGAAAGGCTAAAAGAATAAGCATTGAATGAAAGATGAAATAATAATCGCCGACCTTCGAGACGTTTTCGACGTTGGAAGTTTTTTTAGGAGGATACCGATGGAAACATGCATGACGATATCGCCAATTCCTGATCTACCCATTAACAAGATGACGCAATGGGACGTTTTGGCTCTGAGATAGGCTAGACATGACGCATTTAAATATTAATTAATTCCATAATTTCGCACTAATTGTTAATTCATGCATGAATCAAAGGACCATTGGAACCTACCAATACAATGCATTCCCCCCCCTCCGTGCCTCTGTCATCAACCCACGTAGAGAGTTTCGGTAGTATTTTGTTTTGAATTTCACCCATTATTCATATTCACTGGTTGATACGACTGGTAGGATCTCTCCCATTATATTCTCTAAGTCATTGAAAATAGGGTTATTCTGTGCATGAAGGAATCTGTATCATCCAGAGGAGCGACACGAGCAGTCTGGGGATAACTTCTAACGTCCAGTGATTATAAAAACAACATTTTAACAAGCATTACAGGTATGTACGTACCGGTCTATGGATCTTTTATGCTTCATTTCATACGCTTTATCCAATGTCACCCTGCACACCTGCCTAAAAGTTGTTTTCAGTTGTAGGAACGATGCCTCTGAAGAAACCCACCACCAAGAAATATCCAAGAGAACCAAAGATACAGGAACCAGAGGTGGGAGAATTTTCCTCCCCAATGGTGGCAAGACAATTGGAATTCACTCCAAAACCGGTGCCCGTCATCAAAATTGCCACCAAGAAAGATTTTGATCAACCCCGAACCTTTGAGGACAGAGAGGCGAACATTGGGACCAAGCCAGTATTCCCGCGTTGGGAATAACTCTTAAAGAATATTAAGTAGGAATAACTCCCCGAATATACTACACACAACAATCCTGATGCGAGAAGACTCGACGATGAAGTCCTCCTGAATGTCCGAAAGGCATATCTACACATGGTAGCAAGCAGGACTCCAGTATTTCCCTGCATTGAACTCCTGGAATGGCTTATTAATCACACTGAATCACAAAAATGTTTCATTAATGACAATCACGACGGGTGTGTCGGTGTTTTCCTTCCATTAGAAGTGAATAATTATTACAAGCTTAGGGACCCGGAAGAGTGGTTGAATAATGATTTTGTTTTGAGCTTCTATGAGAAGCATGATACCAGTAAGGCAATGGCTTCCTGGTGGAGAGAGGATAAAAAATTCACTAATCGAACCTTCGGTTGGTACCCGACGGCCAACCTTAGAGAACCTTACATCTATCTAATGGATCTCCTCTACAGATTGCATGGGGAAAAATACTGCTCCAGGTTTTCAAAAGCTTGGATGCCTCGAGTGTATACCGTGACCATTTCTGGAATAGGTTTCAACTGGGGTGCAATCATCTCCAAACAGCTGAGCACTTGCATACGACAAGATCAAACATCGAAAGAGGGAGAAACCTTGTCCTTTTACATGGCATCTTATCTTTTGGACATCGTCTGCACCAGAAATGCTTTCACTGGAATGAACTTAAACTAGCACACTTCAAAGCTCCTGGTCCATGTTTATTTCGGCATCTTGTGGGAGAATAGGTACAATAAATCCTATTCTCTCATCTACAACCAATTTATTGCACACATTTACTTGTTTCTATTCAAAAAATAATTTCCAAGGTTGTCAGATGCAGCCGAAAAGATTATATCGAAGGTTGGCCACTAGTATCTAGATGAGCGCGACACCTACATCAGGGTTTTCGACGCCATCGGATCACCTCATCTACTACCTGTATATGTCCCTGATCGACAAATAGTAGGGGAAATATGTTGTCAGACCATCCTGGAAGGGTACAATGCTACTTTGGTAAAGGATAAGAAGCGTGCCTTCATGCCTTATGGGTTTCATGTTGGTTTCTACATGGTGAAAGACACAACTCAGGACAAGCAAGAAGGGTTAAGCCAATTGGAATTTTCATTCCAGACTGGCCGCATTCACAAGCACGACCCTAAATTTTTAGTTATGAAGCACGCATCCCAAGTATCTTCCTGCTGGCCATACGCCCATGACAGATTTGAGAATGAGATCTTCACCGAAAATGCTCAAGACTGGAATGAAGTGGTCGCAAGGATGGCAAACCCCAAGGAAACTAGATTCAAGGCTCTAAGCTAGGATGAGCAAGCATTAGTCCTTGAACAAATAGTTCATAATACCATCAAGACCAAAGAAGAAATGACCTCAGTCGGAGCAATGGGATTACCAAAGGGAGTCACTGGAGTGGTGGAGATTGCCCAGGTAGCCCCGATACTAGACATGGATCTCTTCGAGGTTCAAAATGTGTAAGGGATGGGGGGACTCATTTATCAACAGGCCCAACGGATAATGAAGTAGATGCAGGAACACCCAGAGCTCATCGTAGTGCTAAAATGTTCAACCGAAAGTCCAGAAGAAATCCCAGCGAGGGCGAACGACCCTGATTCCATAAACCCTGGTAATAAAAACGGGTCTAATAACCCTGATTAGACAAGGCCATCGGTCAGACTGTCGGCAGGTGCGATGATTCAACCAGAGGCGGGCCGAGTATCAATGGGAGCAGGAACACCTAATCCTTTGACTGAATTTATAAATATATATAGTGATGATGAGAGCTCGAAGACATCTCTCAGGACCCCTGTGCAGATCCAAGAAGAAAAGGGACCTAAGAATGTTTAGTTTCCTAATCTCGAGGTCCAGATCCAGGAAATCCCATGAAAGGAAAAAGAAACTGAAAATGTTCCAGACACAAATAACCCCGAAGCGTTGGAGACCCGAGCCGACGACTCGAAGGGTAAGTCAGAACCGGACGAGCCAAAAGGAAGTTGGCAATTCAACTGCCCACGAACAAGTGACTATCAAGTATTTTCCTAACATCTATATTTCTCTTGATACTCAAATCCCAGATAAGAAACAAGCAGAGGACGATCCCTCGGAGTATAACGAGAAAGTTCAAGAACACGATCTGCAACAATATACACCACTGGAAATCTAGGAAACACACTTACATGGGGTTATCAACAGATACCAGAACTAGTCGATGAGGTGGTCGATATCTATGCGATATCCTATGATCAAAAGAAGAGGGCCATCGTCCAAATAACCATGAAGAAAAGGAGAATCATGTTGGATCACTTTGTCCTCATCACCACAGAGGAGGATTTGATAAACATTGAAAATGCCAGAACATATGAGCTCATCGGTGCGCAGATGGAGATCTCGGATGCCACCCTAGACATAGCTAAATGAGATGAAAAAGAGTTGTTCACCACCCTGAAAAAGCTAGAGAATTTGTGCCATTTGGATGAATACTATAAGGGCACCACTCAGACCATAGTTTATCTGAGAAGCGAGTTTGAAGTGGCTTACAACAGGTTCACAAGCAAGAGACACCTATTCACTACGAAGATAGTCAAGCTCCAAGAAGACACCCTCATGGAACTCGCAACATGAAAGGATGTGGAGCGATGGCATGAAAGGGCGCAGAAGCCATAGAAAGACTCGAATACATCGATCTAGTCCAATGGGATTGAGATAAATAAGAACATGACATCCAATTGTTGGGAAAAAGTAGTCTTGATCGTATGAAGCGATCAACGGAGTACTGGGCTAAGATGTCCCAGGAACCACATGGACAAATTCAAAAGCAATGGGAAAAATGTGATAAGCATTGGGGTAAAATCTACGAAGAAATGAAGGATATAGGACTCCCCGAGTTCAGTGACCCCAACAACTTCATCGAGTTATGCAACATAGTCGGATCACATGCCAAGAAAGACTCACTATGGGCCGAAGATCTAGCCAAGGTGATCGATACGTCGCCAGGACAAGTGAAAAGATTTATGGAACATCCGATGAAGGCTCAAACCGTGCTACAACAGTTAAACACCAGTCTATTGAAGTACCGAGCCCATGTAGTGGAGATTAGAGGATTCTACGCGGCTCCAATGGAACAACAACGGTTTCCATGGGCTCAAACCTGTGATGAACTGTTTATCAGTTGGTGTGATTATGAGAAAGGTCATCCTTTCAAAGAACTATCTTGAGTTGACTATTAAAGAAACTGTTAGAAGATGATGCCACGTGGTGTATTTTTCTTTTCTTAAACTGCACTTAGTCGTTGTTTTTAGTTGAACTTTAGATTATAAATAAAGACATCGACCAATTCGTTAAGGGTCGATGGTTGTGGCAAGAACTCTTTCTTTATGGTTGTTAAGAATTATTTTGAAGTTTCTTTGATTTGAGAATTCCTTATGGACCAAAGAGAAGTTATTTTCATCAGCTAAATGTGTGATTGGACGTGGAGAAGAACTATTTCCCATCCTGTTTCATGAATGATGTTGTAATGAGTAATAGAAATTAATTATGTTGTCAAGTTATCTGGTGCAATGTTTTGTTGTTCTTTGCTTTAATGATGAAGATGAATCATTGTGTTATTATGTGATGAATGGTTCTGGTACATGAATTATTTTTCTTTCCATTATCTTATTGCATATGTGTTTTCTTTCTAGTAGTTAGTATCTCAGACAGTAATTGGATGCTCACATGATTAATGTATTAGTACTAGGCCTATGGTATAAAATTGTCATCTGCATGCTTGAGCAGCGGGTTATCCCAATTTCAACCTCTTCCCCTTAGTTAAGCTTGATTCCATTTTTGTTTCCAAGTTGGTTTATGCCGGCTTACATCTCATATCAGTCCCACCCAAGAGAAAATATACAAAAGAGAATAGTCCAAACTAAAGGAAGAGCCTTCAAAAGAAAACTTAAAGCCCATCAATAATTTGGCTAGATCACAAGATCTGGAGAACCATTCCACTATTAAACGTATCAAAGTCTAATTAGGCCTCAGTGACGAGTTTGGTTCCTACTATTGATTCAAGGGATTTAAGGCCCATTAACAGAATTGGTGCTAGAAGGAGGGCCTCGGAATGAATGGCTGGATATATATTCTACATAGTATTTCAAATAGCCTATAGATTCAAAATAGCCCACATGCATGGATAGTCATTCCCAATACATCCCACACATGTTGAGTAGTCCTGAAAGGATTTACTCACCCCAACCCGAGGAAGAACCTTTTCACCCTAAAATCCCTTATGCTCTTCCTCACGAGGAAGTAAATCAATTCAGAAGAATCACAAGAGCCTACGCTCGATAGATCGGTGCGTTCTCCTTAGCTCCCATACTCCCTCAAAGAAAACAACAAAGAAGACCAGTGGTTATTACTCCTGATGAGGTTTTCGTACACTCGGTAGAAGAATTAATATATTTCGCAATTACTGAAATCCAAGAACCTCTTGATTTGATACCCGAAACGCCAGTCGGCAACGTCTCTAAACCGGATGATTTTTCAGAAGAAGAGGAGTTTAAATCAGAGTTTGAAGATATGGAAGGCAACAACGACCATAATGATGAAAGGGGGAACCTTCCTCTAAAAAATCAACCCTGGTTAGCTAGAGACTCTTTGTCCCTCCCAGGACCAGTTCATAACCTTCCTTGTCATCTAGAGAAGTTGCTTCCTAAGTTCCATCCCAAAACCTCTGGATTGCCTGAAAATCATATCAAGAAATTTATACTAGTGATCAGGCTTATGAACATCCAACATGAATATGTAGTATGCATACTTTTCCCCTATATGTTTGCAAATCCGGCTTCCACATGGTACTTCAATCTACCGATAACATCTTTAACTAGCTAGACGAAGTTCCAAAAAGATTTTCTAGACAAATTTGCCGAAGAAACTACTACGGGAGCTCTTATGGCCAAGTTGTTCGCCACCACCATGAGTTCGAAAGAAAGGGTCAAATACTTCAATCATAGATTCACAACTATCTTGAACAAGTTCTAGCCCTAATCTAAGACAACTCAGGAATTGCAAATCAAATTTTATGCTAACGCTCTCCCAGGTTCCATTTCCATGTGCGTAAAAAGGGTTGCTAAACAAACCCTAGCTGATAATTTTGATGAAGCCAAAATGATAGAATTCCATATGAAAGGGTGTAAAGAAGGCCAGGTTTAAACAATTAATAAATAAGTTCAACCTCCTCCCAGGAGAGTGTTGGATTACTGAGAGGGGGGGTGAATCAGTAATAACGTAATTATAATCCCTTTTCTTCAAATGTTATATCAATGTAGAATTATTATCCAATAATGAGCAGTAATAAATAAACAATCACACACATCCACAGTACACCAGTTTTTTACGTGGAAACCCAAATCGGGAGAAAACCACGGAATGTTTTTTCTTATATGTCTTGAAGAATTACATTCATTGGAAGCACCAACTTCCTTTGTTTTCCAACTGCAACTGGAAGGAGGCTCCAACCTCCTAGTTTCGCAGGCTACAACCTGAGGGAAGCTTCAACTCCCCAAATCTTTGGCTACAACCAGAAGGAGGCTACAACCCCCAATGTTCTCCGGCTACAACCAGAAGGTGGCTACAACCACCTTTCCTTGCCCCGTCCTTCCACCCTGAAGTAGAAGTAGAATGATGGAACCACTGTCACACTATCACTGTGAGATATACTGCTATAAACCTGTACCAATAAGTCTGAACCATGCATCAACCTGTACCTCAACCTGTAATCAAACTGTACCATAAATAAGTGCATCAACCATGCACCAACCTGTAATCAACCTGCACCATAAACAAGTGCATCAACCATGCACCAACCTGTAATCAACCTGTACCTTAAACAAGTGCATCAACCATGCACCAACCTCAACAAAAAGCCCTCATCAATTTCATCATCCAAATCTGATTTGTAGCTCTGTAATAGACCTGGTGTATATGATCACATTCCTGCAAACCTTCCTTAACTTTTAAAAACAAAAGACTAGCATTTTCATCAAACTTGTTTTTAGTCTCACGTGACTAGTTTTGGATTAGTCAACAACCCTAACTTGAAGTAATCATAACTTTGAACATGTAATGTATAAATATCTAAAAATGATACACAATTTTCTTCAGTGTGTTTTATGCAATTCCTCCAAGTGGCACTACTTGAAACCTCTCAGAAAAGGAGTTATCGCAAAAATGACATACCTTGCTGAATTCTGGCTTATTCTAGAGAGAGACCTTATAGAGAGTGCCCCGCACAAAATATTTGATGAAATGATATGAAACTATTACATAGAATACTACAGCCTTTAACCTAACCAACACATTTTGTCTCATGGAATTTGGATCTGTTATGAAGAAGTTATGACGTTTTTACCCGAAACACCTGATTTTGACTAGTTTCAGGACTGGCCACAAACCCTATTTTCCACAGAGTGTAACTCCCAAAATACAAC
>ML777091.1:320390-335031 GCA_009831015.1 Picea engelmannii
ACAAGAACTATCCATCTAGGATATTTTCCCTGACAAATTCACTTTCCCTCATCTCATTATTCCATAATTAATCATGGGTTCTCTTACTCCACAAAGTGTCTTCCCGTGAGGGCTTTCACCATAAGGGGACCACTTTGGAGTTCCTCCATATTTACTTCTTATAAACCATGAAAAAACAATAATGATTCATATTTACATCAAACACTATTGGGTCCATTACCCAAAACTTTGTGCTACGGGTCTTTCTTCAAGGGTTGACATCAATGACAACCAACCTTAATCAACAGAGAGGACTCCTTTTGACTATACCATCGGGTTAACAAGCAGAACAAACTCTAGACAAGGGTAATGGAGGCATAGAAGATATACAACGCATGGTTAATAAATTATCAAACGAGATCATAGACATGAAGAGAAACGCAGGGGAAAGAAACCAAGGCCAGAGGCCCTATAAGTATTTCTTTAAAAGGAACCCATCGTTCAAGGCGATTGAACCTCCCCGGGCTAACTTAAATATTGATCTAGGGAATGTGGCATCTGATTCTTTCTATACGTATCACCAGGAAAACCACTACGAAAGAGAGTGCCCTCAATGGGTGCACACCATGAATTTGATGGCCAATCAGTTTCTAGACGAAGTCTCCCTGACCAAACAATCAAGTAGTTCGGTTATGAATATTGTTGACCAGGAAGAGGTTGATCCACCACAAGATACAGCCATCCTGATATGGAATCCCGACCTGATCATGCCTTCCAACGAACTGTTTGAGTCTCAAGAACCACCCATCGAGGTCTCTATGGTGCAGACGCGCAGTAAAGTTCCACCTGTCTCAAAAGACATCACTTCTACCCAAACTTCGAGAAATAAGACATCCCCCAATCGCCTAAAAACACCTTTTGCTCCAAGTAAGAAACCTATAAGCATCCATACCCGAGAATCACCCAAACTCGATTACAACTTAGTTTAATATTTGATGAACTTAAGGGCTAACATATCAGTCATGGACATATGCAGGATCCCTCAGTAGAAGGACTTCCTGCCACAAGATTTGAACTCGGTAGAAGACCCTATGACTAGCAATAGTCAGGAAAGGAATCTAGCTTCCACAGACTCCGTAAATAAACCAACCGTGAATACCTATTCGGAAGATAAGAAGGGGAATCATTTTGTCCCACCTTTACTCTTAACGTTCAAAGTTTACAACAGGAACCTCCATAATTTTTTGGTAGATTCAGGAGCATCTTCCAATTTTATTCCCTTGTCAATTTGCCGAAAATTAAATTTCATTCCTCTATAGAGCGACAAACATGTGATACATCTAGACAGGACCAAGGTCAAATTCATGGGGGAACTCAGTGATGCAATGATCATAATAGCGACACATCCTGAATTTGTACAAGTGATTGACATCATCGTGGTAGACATCCCAGAGGCCTATGGTTTATTACTAAGTCGAGATTGGTCTAAGAAGTTAAATGGGTACTTTAGCATAGACCAGGCACACCTTTCGCTACCACTGAAGGGATACAAGAATATGATCAGAATCAATAGGGAGAGATATCTAAAACATATGGTCACTGATCTAGAAACCCTGAATGAACCCTCATCTACAGATTTCCTCGTGATGGGCAATTATTCCTGCGATTCCCACTTCGGAAAATTTTCTCCTCTCTTATCCGATGTCCCCCTCACTCAAAAATCTGAAATGATTTTTCAAGAGAAATCGTCGATACTGACAGAAGACACCCTCTTCTGCCAAGACACCACGTTAGAAATTATGGAACAAGAGATAGGAAAACTAAAAAGAAATAAGGAAGAAGAAGAGGGCAACTGTCCTTCACAAATTTGGACCATATACTTTGATGGATCTAAATCTCGGGAGGGATCGAGGGTAGGGTGCATCCTCATTGATCCAAAAGGTAAACGTTATTTCCTGTCCTGTAGACTAGAATTCGAATGCACCAATAACACCACCAAGTATGAAGCTCTAGCACAAGGGTAAAAGAAATGCATAGACTTGAACGTCAAAGAATTGAAAGTTTTCGGGGACTCAGATATTATCGTTAGACAAGTAAGGAATATTATACACTGCAATTCCCCGCACCTAAAGAATTATCATCAGGAAGTGCATAGGTTAATGGATCATTTTGAATCTTTCAATATCACTGTGATCCCTAGAGAAAAGAACATCCTTGATGATTCCCTGGCCATAGCTGATTCGAGGTTGTCACCTCTAGAGGACTATGAAGCCTCACGGTTCACTATGGAACTACTCTACAAACCATCGGTGCCTAACAATATCTCTAATTGGAAGGTCTTTGAAGGAGATGAACAGATCATAAACTTCCTAACTAACCAAGACAATTTCAAAGATTTATCCATTGACGATGAGGTATTCCAGGAGCAAGCAATAGAAACTAATCCTCGAATAGGCTAGCCTATTGACAGATCAAAATCTCACACCATCCCAAAGGGGATAGCTAATCTAGAGAGTATGTTTGATATGAAAGAACTCTTTAGGGGGCCTAAGAATGCTAAGACCGATAGCTCATGTCCCCTGCATGAAACTATAAATCTTGGAACTCGAGAAAATCCAAAGAATGTGAATCTCAGCAAGACCATATCTAAAGACGAAAGAAAGGATTATCTCAAACTACGCAGACAATATCAAGATGTCTTTGCATGGTCCTACCAACACCTGAAAATCTACGACACCCGGATCATTCAACACACTATATCGTTGAAACCTTAGGTGACACCTTTCCAACATAAACTCTGAAAGTATCACCCATCCCTAGAACCTCTCATGTATCAGGAATTAAAGAAAATTTTAGATGCCAAGATCATTTTCTAGGTCAGGCATTCCGCCTGGGTAGAAAATCTGGTTCCTGTGAGAAATAAGTCTAGAGAAATTCGCTTATGTGTAGATTTTAGAAATCTCAACAGACCTTCAGAAAAGGAAAATTACCCAGTCCCGCCAATGGAGAAACTCCTGCAGACCGTGTCTGGATTGGATATTTTCTCCCTACTGGATGGTTTCTAAGGTTACAACCAACTCCTGGTTTCGGAGGAGGACCATTTAAAAACTACCTTCTAAACTAAGTGGGGAACCTTCTCTTATAAATGCATGCCTTTTGGGTTAATCAACGTAGGAGCGACCTTCCAAAGGGCCATAGACATAGCATTTTGGGGACTAATCAACAAGTGTATGGTAGTGTATCTAGACGACGTAACTGTGTATTCAAAGAACAAAGAAGAACACAATCAACACTTAACTCATATTTTCGAAAGGTGTAGGAAATACGGTATATCCTTAAATCCAAACAAAACCATTTTCGGCATTGAGGAAGGAAAGTTGTTAGGTCATATTATATCCCAAGCAGGTATTCGCCTAGACCTAGAAAGGATTAAATCCATAGCTCAACTCCCATTGCCCCATAACAAGAAAGCTATGCAGTCCTTTTTCGCGCAAATCAATCTTGTGAGGAAATTCACTCCCGATTTCGCGGAAATCATCAAACCCTTACAAAAGATGATTCACAAAGATGTTGAATTTAATTGGGATGATGAATGAAAGGATTCTTTCAGCAATATTAAAACCGCTATATCCCAGGCCCCTGTGCTATGAAGTCTCGGTTTCAATAGGGATTTCTTCCTCTATAATTTTGCCTCCGACTAGTCGTTAGTTGCAGTATTGACTCAAAAGGATGATGAAAACAATGAAGCTCTGGTGTCATTCATGAAAACTAATCTCCAGGGAGTCGAGATTAACTATCATGTTGTTGAAAAACAAGCCTATGTGGTATACAAGGTAGTAAAACACGTCAGGTCTTACATCCTCAAGAACCACACCAAAGTGATTGTGCCTCACCCTGCAGTCTGATCCTTGTTTACTCGGCAAGAGATGAGGGAGAGTGTTGGACCTTGACCAAGTTTTGAGGAAACACTTGGTCATATTTGACCATTTTTGGAACTTCGACATGTTGTCAAAGATGGAGCGCAACGTGAAGCGGAGATCGTGGAAGCTAGACCCCCTTCTTGGGTCCTTTTTGGGTTTTTGGGGATAATGTAATGGGTATGGGATGTCGGCCCATGGGTTTACCCATGTTTAGGCTTATTTTGTAAAGTATAAATAAGTAGCTAGAAAATGTAAGAGAGGCCAACAAGCTAAGTGATAGTAAAGGCTTTGTGTATATTGTGTGACCGACCTGCGGAGCTGAATGCAAGTGTTGTAAGTGTTGAATGCATGGATTGTAAGAAGGTTTTGTGCTAGATCTACTCGGGGAAGGAGGATATGGCGAGGTGTGCACAGATCGCTTGTCCTATGCGGAGTACAAGTTTGAGCTCTGTGTTGTAATCAGATTGACCAAAGCTAATAAAGAAGAAGAAGACTTTGTGGATGTATCCCCAGGGTGAGGGTGAACCACGGTAAACTTGTGTGTTGTGCTATGTGTTTCGACCTAATGTGTTTGTCTCTTTCCATGTGTTGTTCTTTGATATGATTATGTTATGTGCTTTTCTATGATATACTTAGATATATCTACTTTTCTTTGTGCTTCTTATATGTATGAATGCAGATCTGACATATATGAAAGTGCTAAGTGCTAGACCTATTTTGTTATTTCTAAGTGCTAACTTAACCTAGATCTAAGTGAATGTTGTGGTGCTTTGCACCATTTGTGGAGTGCCATGAGGGTTAAATATTGATGAATGATCTATGCTAAAGTGTTTGCTAAGTGTTAGAATCACAGATCTATGTACCATCTAAGCTTGCAGACACATGAATCTTGCAACCACCCCTGCCTCTACCTCGGGTGAGACTTCATCTGCTTCGCAGGTGTTGCCAAAAGGGTCGGTAGTTAGGGTTTTTTTGGTGTGTTGTTGAAGCATTGAACCTTGGGTCTACCCCTATGCCAACAAATGGTTCCATTTCTGGGACCTGAAACTATGATTTCTAGGAACTGAGGAAGAAGAGGCTTTGTGTAGAAAGTTTGTCCTGAAATTGTAAAAGCTCTATGCATGGACCTGTTCCCTAGTGCACAGTGATCCACTTGATCTGAAAAGATCTTTGTTGAAGACGGAAGGACATATCTAAAGAAAATAAGTCAGATCTGAACGCTTTGTGCTCTAAGAAAAATTAAAGTGGATGTTTCTAAGTCAGATCTACAAAAAGAGGTAAGATCAGTAAGCTTTGTGCTCTGATAAAGGTAAGAATAGTTAAAAGTTCTTAGATCTGGAAGCTTTGTGACCTATAGAAGTAAAAGAAGTGAAATTTTTTGTTTCTAAAGTATGGATTTAGGTATGCTTGATAGATTTTTTCCTAGCTTGAAAACTAGGGCATTGTTAGATGAAAGAACATTTGATATGAATAGATTTGATAAGAATAATTAAAGATATGTTATACATGTGCATAGAAAGAATTTTTGGACTAACCAATGGATGCAGGATCCTAGAAATAATTTTTTTCAGGCTAGCCATTATGATCCTAGCGCTCATTACAAGAAAAGTTGGGGATCATGGAAGAGGAAGAGAGGATTAACTCTTTGTTACAATTGCAGAAGACCAAGACATATTGCTAAGGCATTCCCTGGGAGAAACCCTAGTTGCCTCTGTTGTAAGGCTATGGACCATGAAGTACTGGATTGCCCTAAAATGATTACTAGACTTCAAAAGATGAATATGGAGCAAGGTCAAGAGACTAAGATTATAGAAGAACCATAGAAAGAATCAGAGATTATGTTACTGAAAATGAAAGAAACCCTGGATGAACATAAAGATGCCAGTTTGTCAGAGATCTTCAAAGAAAAGGATAAAATCAAAGTAAGAATAGGATACTTTGACATCGACTGTGCTCTAGATGAGGGAACACAGATGAACATTATGATAGAAATTACTTGGGAAACCCTAGGAAGGTCTATTATGGTTCCTTGACTAGGAAGAATAGGGTTGTTTAAAGGAAAAATGGTAACCCTCTGTGGCAGAATTACCCAGATAGTTATGAGTACCCATGGAGCTTCGATAGAGGAAGAGTTCGAAGTCATTAGATTTATTAAGGACCGTGCCCCATTTCCATCTTTGTTAGGAATGATCTGGATTGAAAAAGACCAGATACGGAAAAAATAAGAAAAGGAAGCCCTAGAACAGAAGAAGCAAGAACTCATGGAATTTATGACTAAAAGGATCGCCTACTTGATGGAAGAACAAGAGAACAGATCTCAGTTGTTGAACACCAGGGACCTGGATGTCAAAGCTATAAGAGCATTAGAGGAACCAGAGAAGACCAAAATACCTAATCCATATGATGAAGGAGTATTACCCTTGGATCTAAAGAAAGAACCTCAGCAGCGCGAAGTGACTATGTCGAGAGAAGATAAGAATCAAAAAAGGATGACCGAGATGAAGCTCACTAGGAAGAAGGCTAGGAAGTTAAGTAAGAAGAGAGTCAAGATTGAAAAGTTACAGAAGGTTCTGGAGGAATATTCGCACAAGGAAAAATCAAAAGAATTGAGCTTCGTCGAGATATCATAACAGTGACATATGACACTTCGCCATGGCACAGCAATATAGTCGTTGGACCGATATACCCATTCGACTTCCACCCCGAATGGATAGAAAATCATTAAAGGATCACCACCAGACTGTTGGACAATTCCATAATGGATGGATCAACGCTCACAAAAAATTCATACCCATTGCAACCAGACCGTTGATGAATTTCCTATTTAGCTCGTTGCGTCGCACCCGAAGAACACTTTTGCCAACTGAAAATTCGAAGCCCACATAACTCGTTATTGTATACAGTGATCATTGCAAGCAGATCGTTCACCCTAGTGCAGTGTTTTGAGATCATCGTGACCCCACTTATCTTTCCCAAGTGCGTATGTCCAACGAGCTCAGCGCACTTGAGGAATCCATCATAGAATTCCTTCTCGATTTAATGACTGAGAGATTCATATCAAAAAGAAGAATGTCCACAGGAGTCCAAGCCTCATTGACGAGAGGAGTGCAAGCCTCCCTGTCGACTGCTCAAGCTAGAACATCTCGAGCCAACGCAGAGAGAATAAATAAGCATAAGGACGACATAGCCAACGCGAAGTTAGTGCCATCCATTCTACCAACTTACATACCCCCTCTGAGTGGTGAGATTAATAAGGACAGTGTCCCTAGATTTTTTTAATATACCCTAGTAACTGCATATTTACCAAAGGGAGTACACACCTACCACGCAGATCAAGACAAGGTTACAACGTTGAAATTTTTCGACTTCAACCTGGGGGACCGTAAAATTTATAGCATGCTTTCCCCATATAAGTACTTGATGTGAACTAAGGGAAATAACTTGAAGCTCGTCCTACAGCAGTGGACAATGAACCTCGCGCAGTCTACTCTGCTAAACATTATGAAAATACTGCACTTCGGCAGACACCAGGAGGTGAATGCTTGTGTAAAGTTACTGCTAGCAAGTTACCACGAAGGATACCTGTGGTTAGAATGCTGCATAACTATTGATCTGGCGCTAATCAATAGGATCATCGGGCTTAGCATGTAGGGCCCTGATCCCCATGAGTATTATCCTGGAAAGACTGCAGACCACGCTCTTGCACAAAAGATAAAAGAGGCCTATGGCGATGTTAAGAAAGGTGCAAGAGGCTACAAGGTAGCTTATATTGAAAGTGGCGCAGTGCGCCTCACATGCCAACTAATCACAGGGAAGTTGGTACGTAAGAATTGACCAACACAAGTATCAGGCTTCGTAGTTGACCTCGCAGGAAAGTGCGCAGAGGGACTACAGATGAACTGGGTGAAGTACCTGGTGAATCAACTGTAGATTGACTATAGAGAAGCCCGGGATTAGGGGCACAAATTCCATTTTAGCTGGCCCCTGATACTGATCACCTTTGTTGCATGGGAGCTACCAGAAGGTGCAACTTTCCTGGACCTTGACACTTTTGAGCCACTAGTTGTGAAGTTCAGTACCTTGTGGTACTCGAACAACATGAGCAAGCAATGGAAATCGAATGTTGTTTTCCACGCATATTATAATCAATTGAAAG
This sequence comes from Picea engelmannii, assembly GCA_009831015.1. Classification (NCBI taxonomy): domain Eukaryota; kingdom Viridiplantae; phylum Streptophyta; class Pinopsida; order Pinales; family Pinaceae; genus Picea; species Picea engelmannii. Next base: position 328,446 of record ML777091.1, read on the forward strand.
AAGCCATAAGGAGTGAACCTCGCTGTTATCACTCCAGGAAACTCTCCTAGGCTGTAAGTCGGAGATGCCTGGTAACTAACTCTTTTTGGGAAATATTTTCTTAATAATGATGTGGTTTTTTGGATCAAGATGGATATCTAGGAATTGGACTGTGTGTTCAAGAATGTCTAGAAATATAAAATATCACAAGGCCTTCTAGTGATGCAGTCAGACAAGGTTTGATTAAATGGAGAAGAAAACAGCTATTTAACCAGATTATACTCATATAAAACAAGCACAATGCGTTTAATAACTAAGGAAATATCTTATGATTATCAACTTAATCAATCAATAAATGAGATGACAGTCACATACAGATTGAATGAGCATCAATAAAGAACATCCACTCATAAGATATCAGAGAACAGAAAAGAGAAGTCTGACAACACAACTGAGGGAAGCTTGAAATTTTTCATATAATAAGAATAAGTCTTCTTACAGTAGAAACGTGTAGAAAACAAAGTCGAACCCAGTTTCATATAAAAAATAGGCATTTATAGCCTCTTACAAACAGTTATACAGATCCTAAAAACATGGATCTATATTTAATAAAGACAACTCAATTCTATCTAGACAACTTGAAAATAAAGTCTTTAACAACTAAACTTAAAAGTCGAACTGTCTTCAATCTCCAACTTGCCATCTGCATCCTTCAGCTCCTGATATCTGCAATGTGGTGAAGAATAGCAGGACACCTGTCTTTGACAGTTGGATCCTCCCAACGTTCATGGTCATTTTTTTAGGAAATGGTTTTGCATTTGTTACCAAAATTCTCTCGAACCTCTGATGTTGATCCCGTTGCATGCGATATGATAGCCCACTGATACAATGGAGCCCCTTCAAAACTTGTTTGGAATGAACTGTCATTTCCCTGGCCTCAAAAATTACTTTCCCATCTTTCCACAGCACAAACGTTTAATTTCTCGCGGGTTAGCTGTTGAAAGCTGTCACTTTCCACAGCTAACGGGTCATAAAATGATAGATTTGCGCTGGTGAAAGTCTCGATTGCGCTCAAAATGAGTTTTACCTCCAAAATTTTGATTTGATCAAAATTTATTGTGTTCCAGATTTCTCACCTTGCATATTAACAACGACTTGAGCGAGGACCTTCAAATCTGGATGAGATTTTTGCCTCAATTTTTGTTTCAACCTCCTTATCTTCCTTTTGAGGCGTTTGGCAAGCCACCACAAGTTGTTGTAGTCCTTGGTGAGTTTTTTCTTCCTCTTCTTCTCTCTGACGCTTTCCTTAGCCAATCTTTCAAACGCAGCATTGGTCTTGGCGAAGTTATCAGACAACTTCTTATACCTCTCTTTAATCACCCGCTCCAAGACCTCTTGTTGAGCTATGACCTCTTTCAAATGCTTGATTTTTTTAGACTTCTTTGACTTGGATCTTTTCGATGTTTATCCTTGTTCTGTCTGATTGAAGGATTCATAGTTCTGTGCACACTCAACTGACAGCTCAGGACTCTTGGTGACAGGGCATTGATCTTGTTGCTCTGATTCTGAATCTGAATAGGGCAAGTTTAGTATATTGGTTCTCTTCCCTGTGCTCTACTCTGTAGGATACTCTGTGTTTTGCTCTGTGCACTGTTCTATGGTCTGTTCTGTGGCTTGCTCAAAATTTAACTTTCTCTTCAACCTGTGAGGCTTCATTCCAGATATTCTGTCTTCTAGAGGTCCTGGCAGGGTCCTTCTTTTTCTTGAACTGCTTTGAGGAGATGATTGTTTCTTTGAACACTTCCCCTGTTCATTTGCAATCTGGTTTTGTGTTTCAAAACCTTCCCAGAATAGAAAATTCTCCCAGCTCCTTCCCTGTTGTTTCAATTCCTCCAGGATAATCAATTTTATAAGACCGAAGTGACACAGAGTAGTTTTTATGTTCAAGGGTTGAGCTCTAATCTTCTTGCAAACCTTAATCAGACTTTTATGTAGAAAATAAGGCAAATTAAAGGGGGTCTTGCCTGTGAAATGATCCAGGAGTTTGAAGTGGTACATCATAAGTTTATCATACCTGCCCTCCGATGTAATGTACAATTGGATACCTCTGAACAAATCCTGCCATTCTTCATCTAGATAAGAAACTAGCATACCCTTTTTCCATTCCTTGTGCTTGTACCCCTCTTTCAAATAAACTCTGAAATCCAAATTTTTGGGAGCGGTGGTTTTAAACCACTTCTGACCGGTTCTTGGTAGGCTTGTTGCTTCAGCAATAGTAGCTTCATCCACCACAATATCCAAGGACCCGACGCGAGCCTTGTTCCCATCGAAAGTCTTGGCAAAGGCTTCTGTTGTAGACTGGTGGCAACCGACTTGCAACCTTTCCACGAATTCAAAACACCCTGCATTCAAAAAATGTCTCTGGACCTCCGCGAACAAGGTATGATATGAAAACAATGGTTTGATTTGATTCTTATCATGCCGACAATACATCATCTATACCTGCACCAGTGCATTCGAGCTTGACATCCCTGATGCCATGATTATAGAACGTGAGTTTCTGAGCCGAATTAGTGTCACGATCCTATTCTGACGTGCAGACTTGCGTTTTCATCATTACCCACTCTTATCAGTGCATGATTTAGATTTTCCTGACGTGGAATGGTCATATCATCATTTCCTTCAGACGTGGATATCACGCACGTGATTCCCGCTTTCTTCAACCACGATCTGTGGAAAACGCCTCTGTTAACTGTTCATACTTGTCGCTTTCACCAGCGCATGACCCTGTGGAAAAACCCGGTTAGCTATTGAAAGTGTTCACCTTCCTCAGCGCGTGACCTTTTAAAAATTGCTCCTTAGCTGCGTAAAGTGTTCATTTTCCCCAGCGCACGTCCTCGTAAAAACCGCTCCATAGCTGCGAAAAGTATGCACTTTCAACAGCGCACGACCCGCGAAACTGATTGTTGAACTTTTTGAACTTCACCACTTTCCATAGCGCACATACTTATGAGAAGCGCCCCTTAGCTACTGAAAGTCGCCACTTTCCACAGCTAACATTCAACTTTTGGGCACACGTTTGCTAAACCGAAACCTAAGTTTTGAAACTATAGAAACTTGAAAATGACTTGAGGTTACAACCTATCACCTAAAAAAGCAAATAAATCCACCAATTTATTTGAGGAGTTAACACTGGCTCCTATTGGGGATGAACACCTCCCTGTGAGGTTTCAAGAACCATAGAATCAATGCCTTTCCTGAAAAAGAACCTAAAAACTAAACTATCTGCTTTTGTTTCCATTGGGCATGGAGTTATTCAAAAAATAAAAACTAAGACTAACATTACAATGTCTAGGCTTCACAGCCTTAGACGAAATAGAGTTTTAAAAATCGCCCGTTTACCGGGCCACCGAACATTTCTTCACCTTCTCGATTCTGCAGAATGAAAGTGTTGTTGTTTTACACCTGAGAAATCAAAAAAGGGCATGTCCACAGAGAATCGAACTTGTTATGCTTGCCTTTGTCCTGCCTAAGAGCATCCCACTTTAGAACCCAGTCGCCGATCTGAAAACTGTCCACCTTTGCCTTTATGTCAAACGTCTTTTTGATCTGCATCTGATGAGCTTCTGATCTATCCACTAACTGTTCATGAACTTGTTGCAGTTCCACCAAATCCAGCATCCTTCTTACCATGTCATTTTTCTCAGCCTGCTCTCCCTGAAAGAACTTAGCCACAGGCAAAACTAACTGGACAGGAAAAATTGCATCTGATGAGGGGATCAAATTTTGCTCAATTTTCAAAGTGCTCGGAATGCGACGAAAATAGTGCCATTGTGTCTGTCTCATCTTCCTGATTCCGGCGGTATATTTACTTTCGCAAACGGAGTCCGTATGAAGGAGATATCGTGATCTCTCCGCCAAGCCAAACATGCAAAAATTTGGGATGCTGACTGTACCTGTCCGTACATTCCGTACGGCCACGTGTCAGGGACGTACCATCATGATGACATGGCAGAGGGAAGACGTGGCACATTTTTATTTGGACGGTTATCGGCGAATACGGTTTTGACACGTGTCCGGTTTGAGGCGAATAATAAAGAGACACGTGGCCCACTCCATGGGCACCACGTGTCCCCCTTTTGTTTGGTTTATGTGGTTATAAAAATATTGTTGGAGTCTGCGGGTTTGAACCCCGGACCTCCCACCACACAAACATCCACCCGAACAATACGCCATTATATGTTTCTTGTTATGTATACTGACGCACATATATTTATGTTGGCAAATCTTATTAATTGGAAGGGGGGTGGGCCGGGGCTTAGCCCCGACCCATAGTTTATACCATACATATAATACATATGTTTTATAACATATGCGCGCGGTGTATATAACATTTGAACCAAAGTTTTGTGTTAATGTATGGTGCGTACATTGTATTAATCCGCGCGGGGGGTTATAACATTATATTATATATTACATTTGTTATAACACAATGTGCGCGTGGTTGTACTTTGCGCGGGAGTTACAATTGGTTGCACGGTTTTAAACGGTTCAACCACTTTTTCGCCGAGCCCAAGGTCCTATGAGCCATATGACCGAGTGCCGAGGCGGTTAGGGGCTGGAGGCACCCTAACCGTCCTACGGTTTGCACCGTTGGCACGGTTGTGCCCGGTGTCAGTTTTTTACGCTTAAATGAGCGTGTGAGACAGGTTTGAAGCACAAGGGTGCGATTTGTAGAACCAAAGACAGCAAAGTTGAAGAGGGAGACTTCAAGGAGGCTATCTTCTTCATTTTTCGACCGTTTCAGGTGCCGAAAGAGCCCAGACAGGGGTTTTGGGATGCTGGGAAGCCATTGGAGCAGTCGGTTTGTCATTTTGAGCATTGTAAGGCGTGTTTTTGAGAAATTTAATAATAATGATCCATTGGAAGCTGGACCAGGAGATGTAGCCCGGAGAGGGGTGAACTCCTTTATCAAGTTGTTGTGTTTATGTGTTGATGTTCAATGTTTTATGCTGCTGTCTATGTGTATTTTACATAAGCAATCCTTAAACTTATGTGTTGCAAATTGATCCGGTTTCTTTAAACACATAAAATTTTACTTGCAATATTTATTCAAATTTTTCAAATCTTCTTCATTTTTAGATCAAGTTGGTATCAGAGCACTGGTTTTGAAGACTTGATTGTTTGCAAGTTTTGTTTCTGATGCTCACAAGGTTGAAACTCGCACGAGGAGAAGGTCAACTTGTGGATCCTAGTTCTTATCCGACCAGGAGGAAGCAGTTTCATTCACCGCAAGTTGCAGAGAGACATTCACCAAGCATGGCACATGCAGAAGATCATGAACATGTTCCAGATGAAGAAGAAGACTTCAGGAAGACTATCATACAGTTGAGAGATATGATGAAAGTCATAATGGAATGAACCATGATGTCGCAGGGTGAAGGATCTAGCCCTTCAATGCATAAGGGAGGCGGTGGTGACAAGACTACAGGCAGAAATGGAGGGAATGGTACGTCTTCACCACCCTCTCCTCCATCATCATCATCATCTTCTTCTTCTTCTTCTTCTTCTTCTTCTTCAAGTTTGAAACATCTTCCCAATGGGCATGGTAAAACTCCTTCGCAAATTCCTTCATTAAAGCTTGATATAAAATTTGAGTTGCCACTTTATAATTGAGAAGTTAACGCTGAAAAGCTAGATAACTGGATACGTCAAATTGAAGTCTATTCTAGAATACAAAAGATTCAATATGATGAAACCAAAATTCAGTTAGCTTCATTAAGATTAGATGGCTCAGCACTTGTTTGGTGGGAATCTAAGACACAGGAAGAAATGAACAAAAATGGAAAAATTTTGCTTTCTTGGAATGATTTCATAATAGCAATTAAAAAACAATTTTATCCATTAGCTTATAAAAAAAAGGCAACCATGGAATGGCAGAATTTTAGACAAGCAAAAGGACAGTATGTACAAAGTTTCACTCAGGAATTTAGGAGACGAGCTTTGGTTTTGGGAGTTGATTTGTCTTCACAGGAAACATTGCTCAAATATATTGGTGCTTTGCATAATTATTTGAGGCATACTATACTTATGCTTAATCCCACGAATCTAGATGAAGTTTGTGTACAGGCTACTCATTTGGAAGCCAGGGGAAAGAACGATTCTCATGAAGGTTTCAAGAAGACATATAGCCAGGGAGACAAAGGGAAGAAGAAATTCAAAGGCAATGGTAGGAAGAATGCTGTTGTGAAGAAGGAGGGAGAAAATTTCACATGTAAACACTGTTCAAAGGATGGCCATGATGAAGACCACTGTTGGAAGCTTCATCCTGAGCACAGAACCAAGAAGTTTGGCAAAAACGGAAAAGGGAAGTCAAAGACTGTTGCGACTGTTGTACAAGATTTGGGTTCGGATTCTAGTGATGAGACGAAGATCGCAGCCATGGGTTACCAAGGTAATAATTCTGTTGCAAGTACTAGCTCTTCAAGTAATACAAATGTCAATGTAACTCAACAGGAGAAAACAAGAATTGAACTTTTCCATATAAGGGTTATTTCAAAACATACAAAGATTGATACATTGTTTGATTCGGGGTCACAAGCAAATC
>ML777091.1:339527-398083 GCA_009831015.1 Picea engelmannii
TTGAGCAATTTAATAATAATGATCCATTGGAAGCTGGACCAGGAGATGTAGCCCGGAGAGGGGTGAACTCCTTTATCAAGTTGTTGTGTTTATGTGCTGATGTTCAATGTTTTATGCTGCTGTCTATGTGTATTTTACATAAGCAATCCTTAAAATTATGTGTTGCAAATTGATCCAGTTGCTTTAAACACATAACATTTTAGTTGCAATATTTATTCAAGTTTTTCAAGTCTTCTTCATTTTTAGATCAGCATCAGTCCCATAAACCAACTTGAATGGGGAAGTTCCTATGGATTTTTTAATAGTTACTCTGTCTGTCCACAAGAGCAAATTTCAGTTTGGAATCCCAATTCTTTTTATTTTCCTCTAACAGTTTTCTTATGATTTTGATCAAGCTCTTGTTTGACGATTCAGCCAAACCATTACCTTGAGGATAGTAAGGAGTTGAGTGTACAAGCTGGATGCCCATTGATTCACACATTTCTACCAACGCTTCTGCTTTAAAAGCTGCTGCATTATCTGCCACCAACCTCTTGGGACAGCCAAATCTTCTCAAAATATTTTCGTAGAGAAACTTCATGACTACCTGGTGTGTAGCATTTCAGGTGGGAATCGCCTCTATCCACTTTGTGAAATAATCCGTGGCTACCAGAATCCACTTGTGTTGACCACTGGATGAAGGATTTATCTCACCTATGAAATCTAAACCCCACTGCTGAAAAGGGCCATTCACAACAATCAATCTCAGGGGTAAATATTTTAGTTGTTCCTTACCGGTAAATCTTTGGCATTTGTCACAAGATTTGACGAATGCACACACATCTGAGAAGAGAAAAGGCAAATAATATCCACCCCTTAGGATCTTATGGGAAATAGTCTTCCAGTAATGATGACCGTCACAAACGGCTAAATGAAACTGATGTGTCACTTCGACAGACTCTTCTTTATCCAAACACCTGAGAAGCAAACAAGCAGGATCTCTCCAATATAAAAGATTATTATAAATGCAGAATTTTATGGCTCTAAGCTTGAGAGCTCGAGCTTGAGTCAAACTGAGTTCAGGAGGAACTTCAAGCTTTTGTAGAAAATGTATGATGCCAGAATACCATTCACAGGAAGACAAGTGATCTGTCACTTACTGACTGTCATGCTTCCCTTCCGCTGCCAACTCTGTCTGTGAATTTTTTGAACCTTCTCCTATGAAATTAATATCCAGCAGCTTATGATTTTCTTCCGTTAAAAGCTTGGCAAGGCCCTGACCCTTTACCAGCTTGGTGGGCTTCACTTCAATATTGAATTCAATGATCTTTCCAATCCATCTAGCTCTCTTTCCGTCAATATCCGGCTGAGTCAAAACATCTTTTACAGAAGATGAAGGAACATATGCTATGACCTTTGAGTGAAGAATATAAATTCTGAATGATTTTAAAGCTTTTATGAGAGCATATACTTATTTCTCAATAGGGTCATACCTTAGTTCAGCATCCCTGAGAGTTTTGCTGAAGAAAGCCACGGGGTGATCAATATTTTCCTCATCTTTCTGAAGCAGGACTGTTGCCACTGTGTCATAGGAAGCAAATGAAAAAACATAGAAAGTCTTATTGTAATCTGGGCTGATCAGAATCGGGGATTCGATGATTGCTTGCTTGATATCCTGAAAAGAGTTTCTTGCGTCGTCTGTCCACTTTATCTCAGACCCCTTTTTCAGCATTCATGTTATGTGTTTGACTAATTCAGCAAAATTTGGTACAAACCTTCTCACAAAATTTATCTTACCGAGCAGTGATTGAATGTCTTTCTTTGACCTTGGCAAGGATAGATTTTGAATTGCCTCCACTCGTGCTGGATCAATCATTACACCTTCTGCTGAGACCATGTGGCCTATGATCTTACCCCTCCTTAGGGCGAATTGGGATTTCTTGGGATTCAATGAGATCCCGAACTGTCTGCACTTTATGAACACTCTTTTCAGATGTTTCAAATGCTCTTCATGGCTATTGGAATACACTGTAATGTCGTCAAGGTATATGAGGACAAACTTGCCCTTTTCTCCCACAAATTTTATATCCATGGCCCTTTGGAATGTGGCCCCGGCATTCATTAATCCAAAGGGAATATTGGCGTACATAAATGTTCCCCAAGGAGTGGTAAACGTAGTCTTCTCCTGATCATCAGGGTGGACAGCAATCTGATTGTAACCGGAAAAGCCATCAAGAAAGGACATGACCTTGGCCCCTGAAATCCTCTGCAACAAATGTTCCATCTTAGGAAGAGGATAATTGTCCTTCTTAGAGCATTTGTTTAAGTTTCTGAAGTCTACACACAATCTGACCTCGCCATTTTTCTTCCTTACTATCACCAGATTGGCAATCCATTTGGAGTATCTCAAGGGAATTATGATCTTGGCATCTAGGAGTTTTCTAATTTCTCTCTCAATCACTGGCAGCAGAAGGGGACTGATAGGTCTGAGCTTTTGCTTGAAAGGAATGGTGTCTTTTTCAAGAGGTATCTTATGCTGAATAATATCGGGATCATAAGTCTTTAAATCGCTATATTTCCAAGAAAAAACATCAGAAAACTCCTTCAACACACTACAGTATTTTGATTTCTCATCAGTAATCAATTCAGAAGACAAATTTATAAACTTGGGCTGGCTTTTACCTCCTATGTTATGCTCTTGAACAGCTGGATCTTTCTCCTTTTTGTCTGGATTGTAAGGAACATCATTCTGATCAAAAAGCCTTTCCAATGGCACCAAACCTCGAGGTATATAATTGTTGGGTAGCTGGACAATATCATGCTGACCCAATTTTTTCCTTAGCTTAGGTTCCTGTGATTCTTCTTCATTATATTCTGCTGATCAATATGCAACTCAAAAAACTCATCTACCACTTGGAGAAATCTGTTAATTTCATCATCATCTTCAAAAACTTTCCAATATTTGATATTATCAGGCAAGGAGGGTCGATATTTTACTTGAATCTCATAACTAGGCTTAGGGGGCATGGGCAGAATGAATGTGCTGGATGAAACAGCGAGAGAATCAGCGAGTTGATTCATATCCCTTGGTATATATGAGATTTCAAAAACAGAAAAAGAATCACGCACTTTCCATACCTCATCTCTGTAAGCCTTTAATCTGACATGCTTAGCTTGAAAGGTGCTATTTACCTGTTGTATGATGAGGTCTGCATCTCCCAATACTTTCAAACCTTTTATCCCCATCTCTTTGGCTGAATTTAATCCCAACAGCAGAGCCTCATACTCTGCTATGTTGTTGGTAGTTCTGAAGTCGATCTTGAAAGACAAAGATATGGTCTCCTTTGAAGGAGAGATCAGAACTACTCCAGCACCTGCTGAGTCCTTAGTGCTGGCTCCATCAAAGTACATAGTCCAGACTAAAATGTCTTCACTTTCAGACTGTTGTTCAATAGGCTTCACTAGCTGCATAGGAGTTGATTGACCATCATCAATCTGAAGGATGCATGAACCAAAATCTGTATCCACGGCATAGATTGGATGATTGACGGAATTATTTCCATCGCTGATGATATAAGCAAGCTGATTTTCCCTATAAAGTCTTTTCAGCTCCCCACCAAACACTGGAATCGTAGCATATGACAGATCCATCTGCAATGTACCTCCTAATCTTTTCCCCCATGAACGAGACAAAAGAAGCCCAAATTTAGGTGGAATATCAGCAACCACCACGTCCATAACCATGCTCCTCATTGGCAGTTGAGCAAGGTTTATAACCATATCTTTGATGAGGCCGAGACATCTAACTTTTCTAGAGTCAAAGGAGAAAAGATCTTGATATGGTTTGGTGACTTCGAGACCAAGCTCATCCATCACAGCCTTTGTCATAAGGTTATGTGATGCCCCAGAATCAAGTAAACAATTGTGAAGGATTTTTTCATGGACATTTAAGGATATGTAAAATGGTGGACAAGAATCGTCACGATCTTCTATCATGGGCCCTATGGTCACTTTAGGCTTATCATCTTGTAGGTTCACGAAATCATCAGATGGAGAAGTCTTAGGCTCAAGAGTCTTTAAGATGGCTGCTTTAAAGATTTCATTCTTCATGAGTTCAGTTAAAGGCATCGGTATCTTAACTTTTTGAATTTCTGATTCAAAATTGAAAGAGAAAGGTGATCTGTCTGAAACCTTTGCCTCATTGGATGGAGCTTTGAGGCTGACTTGTTCTTTGGTTGGGGGCTGAGTTTGTTTCTTCAATTGTTTTGCTGGAAGGGGGGTCTGTTTTTCAGGAGCGGGAGGTTGCTTGGCAGCAACCTCTTTACTCTTCACGGAGGCAGAATCTTCCTTGTTCTCCACAGGAGCAGTAATGGGTGCTTTTAGAACAACATTCTTCTTGGACCTTAAGTTGTAACCTTTTTGGTCATCTGTCAAGTAGACAGCTCCTTCAGCACCTGCCTCCTGAATTTGTTGATCCATCAGGGCTTCTTCATAGTCTACCTGTGTCAAAAATGAAGAATCATTTTTATCACCAAAACAGTTTATCTCATCTGCATCCTCGATTTCATCATGAGGTGGTTGTTTCTCTTCATCTAACACTGCGTTTTGAAAAGGTGGTCTAACCCTCTGATCATCAACTGGATTTCTATCTCTTTGAAGGATCTGAACTTGTGTATTATTCCTTCTGTAAGGAAAAGCATTTGGATTTCTGGGGGCAAAAGCATTTGGCTCGTTTGCCCTTGCTGATTGTTGATTCTGAACCTTTAACTTTGACATTTCAAACGTTAGACTGTCTAACATCTTCGCCATCTTTTCCATTTTACTGCTAGAAGAAGAAGAGGAATCAACAGCAGACTTCTTCCTCTCAGCCCTTCCTTTAATCTTCTGAGATGTTGTAATGTTAGACTCAACCTCGAGGGCAGCATCTTGCATTAAAGAAAGCGTGGCTGATCGTCTTTCTCTAAGGATAAGACAAAACTTTGAATCAAAGGCAGCAGAGAATGTGATCTTTGCTGATGCATCGCTTGGTTTAATCTCTGCAGGGATCTTACCAAACATTTTATTAAATCTCTTGATGAAGTCTGAGACTGATTCTCCATCATTCCTCTTCAAATTTTCAAACTCCAAAATTTAGTATAACAGATCTCTTCTTTCTCCCCAATGCTTCAAGAAAACTTCATCTAATTGTTCAATGCCAGTGATCGAATTTGATGGTAGCTCTTTGAACCACTTTCGGGCTTGGCCATCCAAACTCTGAACAAAAACTCTAGTCCACACATCTTCCTCTAAAATATTAATGTTTTCTGCATAAGCATAGAAAGCTTCAATGTGTTCTTCAGCAGTATACTCCCCTGCTCCTGTAAACTTTGGCATATATTTCTGATAGTCACCTTTTGGCATGGAAGACAAGGGATTTGGAAAAACAAGTGGGGCATATCTATTTGCCAAGATCTGTTCCATTCTGGTCAAAGGGGCAGCCATGACAGTCTTGGTGATTGATACAGACGAGGAACTTGCAGGAGATGATGGAGGAGATGAGGAACACGTAGGAGATGATGGAGGAGATGAATTGCCTGAGTTAGAATAGAATGGTTGTCTTACTTCACCCTGAGCAGAAGTTTTAGAAGTAGGTGGAAAATAAGAGGCTTTATAAAACTGACTGAGCAACAAAGCTAGATTTTCTACTCCTTTAGAGGACAGATCATGGAGGATGTCTTCAAGAACAGGCAGATTAGTGTGAGTGTATAAGACACCTTTCGAAGGTTTGATGGGTGATGAATCGAAAGAAGATGAAGAAGAATTTTCTTTCTGTCGGGAGGATTTTGTACTCAATTCTTTTGGATGGGATGCAATGTCAATCTCCGGAACAGAATCAGTAATAATAGAATAAAATGAAGGTTCTTCTACCTTAGAAACTTGAGATGAATTTTTAATTTCCTGGGAATTTTGAGTTTCAGCAGGGGATTCAACCAAAGAATTTTTAGATAAGGAAGGATGAGTATCAATTTGAATACCTGAATCAAATGCACTTGCAGATCCGGAATCCTGTCTTTGTAAAGCTTTTCCCTTGCTGATGATCTTCTCTAGATCAGGAACTGATGTTGTCAATGGGCCTTCTGGGTTTGCCCTGGTGTGAGCTCTTTTAGGAGCCACTTCGTTTCAATGGAGTCGGCAGATAGAAAATGTACAACCTGATAGTGTCTACTTCTTTTCTATCATCAAGAACTAGATCTATGTCGTCTCCCAGAGAAGCTGAGCTTCGATCTCCTCTCCCCGGAAACAGCGCCAATTTGTTATCACTCCAGGAAACTCTCCTAGGCTGTAAGTCGGAGATGCCTGGTAACTAACTCTTTTTGGGAAATATTTTCTTAATAACGATGTGGTTTTTTGGATCAAGATGAATATCTAGGAACTGGACTGTGTGTTCAAGACTGTCTAGAAATATAAAATATCACAAGGCCTTCTAGTGATGCAGTCAGACAAGGTTTGATTAAATGGAGAAGAAAATAGCTATTTAACCAGATTATACTCATATAAAACAAGCACAATGGGTTTAATAACTAAGGAAATATCTTATGATTATCAACTTAATCAATCAATAAATGAGATGACAGTCACATACAGATTGAATGAGCATCAATAAAGAACATTCACTCATAAGATATCAGAGAACAAAAAAGAGAAGTCTGACAACACAACTGAGGGAAGCTTGAAATTTTTCATATAATAAGAATAAGTCTTCTTACAGTAGCAGCGTGTAGAAAACAAAGTCGAACCCAATTTCATATAAAAAATAGGCATTTATAGCCTCTTACAAACAGTTATACAGATCCTAAAAACATGGATCTATATTTAATAAAGACAACTCAATTCTATCTAGACAACTTGAAAATAAAGTCTTTAACAACTAAACTTAAAAGTCGAACTGTCTTCAATCTCCAACTCGCCATCTGCATCCTTCAGCTCCTGATATCTGCAATGTGGTGAAGAATAGCAGGACACCTGTCTTTGACAGTTGGATCTCCCAACGTTCATGGTCATTTTTTTAGGAAATGGTTTTGCATTTGTTACCAAAATTCTCTCAAACCTCTGATGTTGATCCCTTTGCATGCGATATGATAGCCCACTGATACACTGGAGCCCCTTCAAAACTTGTTTGGAATGAAATGTCATGTCCCTGGCCTCAAAAATTACTTTCCCAGCTTTCCACAGCGCAAACGTTTAATTTCTCGCGGGTTAGTTGTTGAAAGATGTCACTTTCCACAGCTAACAGGTCATAAAATGATAGTTTTGTGCTGGTGAAAGTCTCGATTGCGCTCAAAATGAGTTTTACCTCCAAAATTTCGATTTGATCAAAATTTATTGTGTTCCAGATTTCTCACCTTGCATAATAACGGCAACTTGAGCGAGGACCTTCAGATCTGGATGAGATTTTTGCCTCAATTTTTGTTTCAACCTCCTTATCGGCCTTTTGAGGCATTTGGCAAGCCACCACAAGCTGTTTTATTCCTTGGTGAGTTTTTTCTTCCTCTTCTTCTCTCTGACACTTTCCTTAGCCAATCTTTCAAACGCAACATTGGTCTTGGCGAAGTTATCAGACAACTTCTTATACCTCTCTTTAATCACCCGCTCCAAGACCTCTTGCTGAACTATGACCTATTTCAAATGCTTGATTTTTTGAGACTTCTTTGACTTGGAGATTTTCAATGTTTCTCCCTGTTCTGTCTGACTGAAGGATTCATAGTTCTGTGCACACTCAGTTGACTTCTCAGGACTCTTGGTGACAGGGCATTGATCTTGCTGCTCTGATTCTGAATCTGAATAGGGAAAGTTTAGTATATTGGTTCTCTTCCCTGTGCTCTGCTCTGTAGGATACTCTGTGTTTTTCTCTGTGCACTGTTCTATGGTCTGTTCTGTGGCTTGCTCAAAATTTAACTTTCTCTTCAACCTGTGAGGCTTCATTCCAGATATTCTGTCTTCTGGAGGTCCTGGCAGGGTCCTTCTTTTTCTTGAACTGCTTTGAGGAGATGATTGTTTCTTTGAACCCTTCCCCTGTTCATTTGCAATATGGTTTTGTGTTTCACAACCTTCCCAGAATAGAAAATGCTCCCATATCCTTCCCTGTTGTTTCAATTCCTCCAAGATAATCAATTTTATAAGACCGAAGTGACACAGACTAGTTTTTATGTTCAAGGGTTGAGCTCTAATCTTCTTGCAAACCTTAGTCAGAATTTTATGTAGAAAATAAGGCAAATTAAGGGGGGTCTTGCCTGTGAAATGATCCAGGAGTTTGAAGTGGTACATCATAAGTTTATCATACCTGCCCTCCGATGTAATTTACAATTGGATGCCTCTGAACAGCTCCTGCCATTCTTCATCTAGATAAGAAACTAGCATACCCTTTTTCCATGCCTTGTGCTTGTACCCCTCTTTCAAATAAACTCTGAAATCCAAATTTTTGGGAGCGTGGTTTTAAACCACTTCTGATCGGTTCTTGGTAGGCCTGTTGCTGCAGCAATAGTAGCTTCATCCACCACAATCTCTATGGACCCAACGTGAGCCTTGTTCCCATCGAAAGTCTTGGCAAAGGCTTCTGCTGTAGACTGGTGGAAATCGACTTGCAACCTTTCCACGAATTCAAAACACCCTGCATTCAAAAAATGTCTCTGGACCTCGGGGTGTGTCTGTAAAAAGGACAGGCTATCTAGCTCCATCTTGAGTAGAGCACCACTGCGTTTTCTCACCATTCTGTAACTCAAAGATCCTGTCAATTGGTAACCCCTATAATTGTTGGTCGAGCCGAGGTTCTGCGTTGTTGAAAGCACTTCGGGAATCGGCTCTTGTTTTACAACATTTGAAACTTTGACAAGCCTCCGCGAACAGGGTATGATATGAAAACAATGGTTTGATTTGATGCTTATCATGCCGGAAATACATCATCTATACCTGCACCAGTGCATTCGAGCTTGACATCCCTGATGCCATGATTATAGAATGTGAGTTTCTGAGTCGAATTAGTGTCACGATCCTATTCTGACGTGCAGACTTGCGTTTTCATCATTACCCACTCTTATCAGCGCATGATTTAGATTTTCCTGATGTGGGATGGTCATATCATCATTGCCTTCAGACATGGATATCACGCACGTGATTCCTGCTTTCTTCAACCACGATCCATGGAAAACACCTATGTTAACTGTTCATACTTGCCGCTTTCACCAACGCATGACCCTGTGGAAAAACCCGGTTAGTTGTTGAAACTGTTCACTTTCCTCAGCGCGTGACCTTTTAAAAATTGCTCCTTAGCTGCGGAAAGTGTTCATTTTCCCCAATGCGCGTCCTCGTAAAAACCGCTCCATAGCTGCGGAAAGTATGCACTTTCAACGGCGCACGACCCGCGAAACTGATTGTTGAACTTTTTGAACTTCACCACTTTCCACAGTGCACATACTTATGAGAAGCGCCCCTTAGCTGTTGAAAGTCGCCACTTTCCACAACTAACATTCAACTTTTGGGCACACGTTAGCTGCGAAAAGTAAATTATGCAAATTTTGAAAAGAAGACTTTATGGATCATATTATTTTCTAGGACGAAAACTGAAACCTAAGTTTTGCAACTATAGAAACTCGAAAATGACTTGAGGTTACAACCTATCACCTAGAAAAGCAAATAAATCCACCAATTTATTTGAGGAGCTAACACTCACATAACCCCAAACATTTTACAGAGGTTTCGACCTCTGATCAAGTTCAGCGTGGACCGTCATTTTACATACCTAATGCCACACACTGATGAGCACTAAGAATATATCCAGTCCTACTATAAGCTGACAGAAGAAGACCTAGAAGAGATCACCAAGGAGTGGTCGGCGGACCTCCCTGTTTCAGCAGACCCCGTAGAAATTTCATACATCCACAGCCCAGAAGCTGCGTAGGATACACCTACGCCCAGTAGAACAAAGAAGACAAAGGAGACGAAGAAGCCCGAAGAGGTTCAGGATATAGATAGCATATCTGTAAGGACGGCTTCCATTACGCCATATGAAGAAGGTGATGACGAAGAAGGTGCATAAACTAAGCAATAGCAAGTCGAAGTACCGCCACCCAGGGACGAAGCAGACTCATCCAAGAAAAGGAAGGCTTCACCTCTGAATTCTTCCTCCAGAAAGAAACCAAGAACCCTTGTAACTAAGATGAGAACTTCCCTCACATTGGATGAATTTGATTTCATTGTTGCAGCGGTCAATGATTCTTCAAAAGAAATAATAGAGAAGCAGGAAGCGAAGCAGGAACAAATGTATAGCCAGATTGAGATCACGCTCCAAGGAGTAAAGCAGGCATTCCATTCTATCCAAGCAATCTCTACTACGCCTCTGCCAGAAGGAACAGTAGAAGAAGGAGATGAATCAGTCCAGCTCTGCAAGATTGTCGATATAGTCGAAGTATGCCTTGGACGTGCTCAGGAAGAAAAAGTGCAGACCACCCAAGCCCTCAAGAAGGCACAGGAAGAAATTATTCAGCAATGTCAAGCAGTGCAACAAGAGAAGAATTCTCTCCAAGCAAAATTTGAAGAAGACCGAGCGAAGGTCCAAAAAGAGAAAGAGCAGATGCTCGTGAAGCAGATCGAAATTGAAGAAGCAGTCAACGGAGCATTTCACTCTGTGACCGGTTTACAGAAGAAGCCCGAAGAGCCCATAGAGCATCAAGTGATGAAGTTGGTTGAAGTTATTCAGCAGCTTCAACAAAGGGTTGTGGAATTAGAGCTTATGACCATACCACAAACTCTACAAGAAGTGTGCGACCAACGAGAATTAGATGCTCAGAGTGCAGTCAAGAGGATTAGAAAACTTGTTGCAGAATGAAAACAGCTAAGTAACAAAAGCGCATAGATATATGAGAACCTATCTGAAGACCTAGAGTTGAAGAAACTGGAGTCCCAACTCCAGGAAGTGAAGCAGCACACAGATACAGTACAGGCATAGCTCAAGCTCCTATCACATATCGAGATGATGAAGAGATCCCAGGAACAACGAACTTCCCAACAACTTGTTCTTACCATGTAGAACACAGTGATGGAAGTCACCCAGAAACTCCAGTCGAGCCAGGAGGAGGACTATATATTGTTTGAAGAAATAGAAGGCCAAGGAACACTACTGGAACAAGTAGTTCTTACAGTCGAGCAGCAACTGGAAGGGCCTATCAGCAAAGTAGTTGTTCATGAGTTCACTGAGCAAGAAGTAGTAGCATAGAGACAATTCGAAACAGCTCAAGCCAAGCTCGAGACCTTTGAGGCAATTTTACCCAGATCTAAGTGACTCGGGACGAGTCACAGGTGAGTGTTGGGGGCCTGTTGGCCCTTGAAAAAGTTTTGAGGAAACACTTGGTCATATTTGACCATTTTTGGAACTTCGACAGCTTGTCAAAGATGGAGCGCAACGCGAAGCGAAGATTGTGGAAGCTAGACCCATTTCTTGGGTCCTTTTTGGGTTTTGGGGGATAATTTAATGGGTATGGGATGTCGGCCCATGGATTTATCCATGTTTAGGCTTATTTTGTAAAGTATAAATAAGTAGCTAGGAAATGTAAGAGAGGTCGAGAAGCTAAGTGCTAGTAAAGGATTTTTGTATACTGTGTGACCGACCTGCAGAGCTGAGTGCAAGTGTTGTAAGTGTTGAATGCATGGATTGTAAGAAGGCTCTGTGCTAGATCTACTCGGGGAAGGAGGATCTGGCGAGGTGTGCGTAGATCTCCTGTCCTATGCGGAGGGTAAGTTTGAGCTATGTGTTGTAATCAGATTGAACAAAGCTAATAAAGAAGAAGAAGACTTTGTGGGCATAGCCCCAGGGTGGGGGTGAACCATGGTAAACTTGTGTGTTGTGCTCTATGCTTCGACCTAATGTGTTTGTCTCTTTCCATGTGTTGTGCTTTGATATGATTATACTATGTGCTTTGCTATGATATACTTAGATAGATTTACTTTTCTTTGTGCTTCTTAGATGTATGGATGTAGATTTGACATATATGAAAGTGTTGAGTGCTAGACCTATTTTGTTGTTGCTAAGTGCTAACTTAACCTAGATCTAAGTGAATGTTGTGGTGCTCTATGCCATCTGCAGAGTGCCATGAGGGTTAAATACTGATGAATGATCTATGCTAAAGTGTTTTCTAAGTGTTAGAATCACAGATTTGTGTCCTAGCTAAGGTTGTAGACACCTGAGTCTTGCAACCACCCTTGCCTCTACCTTGGGTGAGACTTCATCTTCTTCGCAGGTGTTTCCAAAAGGGCCGGTAGTTAGGGTTTTGTTGGTGCATAGTTGAAGCGTTGAACCATGGGTCTGCCCTTGTGCCAACAGAGAGAAGAGGGAACTGGATGGAAGTATTCCAAGAATTTGATCTAGATATAAAGCCTGACAAACTTGTCAAAGGACAAGGGTTGTGCAAAATCGTAGTTGAATCTGAGGACCAAGTAAATGAAGATTCTGGATGGGAGAATGAAATGGAATTATGGTGTGGTGAAGCTTCATACATTTCCCCAGGGCCTGAGTCTTGGTATAAATATCTGACTTACCTCCTACACCATGGGGCTTGCCCAAAAAATCTCAACCCCAGGGAAAGGAGAGCTCTCAAGTTGAAATATGCACAATATCGCCTCATAAATTCAGTACTCTTTCAGATTAATTATGATGGGGTACTCTTAAGATGTCTCGAATGTGAATATGTAGACAAAGTTTTGAAGGAACTCCATGATGGCCTTGCCGGTGGAAATTTCACAGGAAACACCACCGCTCATAAGATACTGAGAGTTGGTTATTATTGGCCCACCTTGTTAAAAGATGCCCATACCTATGCCAGAAACTGTAAAACTTGTCAAGTA
The DNA here is from genome assembly GCA_009831015.1 of Picea engelmannii. Taxonomy (NCBI): domain Eukaryota; kingdom Viridiplantae; phylum Streptophyta; class Pinopsida; order Pinales; family Pinaceae; genus Picea; species Picea engelmannii. The sequence continues at coordinate 352,380 of ML777091.1, forward strand.
AGCGCCAGGAGGGAGAAGAGAGCGGTAATCCCACTCCAACGAATGATTGTCTCTAGGCCTTTTGAGAAATGGGGGTTAGATATCATAGGATAAATCACACCAATCTCTTCAAAACAATACAAGTACATTATGATTGCCACTGATTACTTTACAAAATGGGTAGATGTTATCCCTTTGACTCATGTAAACAAAAAAGTGGTGATCCAATTCATAGAGCAACAACTAATCACGAGGTTTGGTGTCCCTTCTATCCTTGTTTTTGATAATGCATCTTATTTCTCTTCCATCCGACTGACGGAGTTTGCTTTGGAAAAAGGAATCATAATTAGGTACTCTGCAAATTATTACCCACAAGGAAACGGGGTGGCAGAATCGACCAATAAGAACCTAGTAAGAATACTAAAGAATATGGTTGCAAATAACCAAAGGAATTGGCATAATCTACTCTGTAACGCTTTATGGTCCGATAGGGTCACACCCAAAGAATCCATAGGAAATTCCCCATACTTCCTAGTTTACAGACAAGAAGCCATTCTCCCAAATGGGCTTTATCTTCCATCTCTTCAACTAGCCCAAGATTCCAACGGGGATCCCTCGTCAGTCATACAACAAAGAATTGATACTTTGCTCATGTTATAATAAGAGAGAGAAAAGGCTAAGTCAAAATTCATAGCTCACTAGCAAATAGTGAAAAGGTGCTTTGACAATAATAAGGCCAAAGAGAAGGATTTTGAAATAGGAGACTTAGTATTGAGATGGGATAGAGAAAATAATCCGAAAGGGAAACATTCTAAGTTTCAGAATCTGTGGCTTGGACCTTTCCAGGTGGTTGAGAATATTGGGGTGGGCACTTATCGGTTACAGAATCTAAGGGGGAACCTGACGCCCTCCCAGTAAATGGACAGGACCTCAAACAATATTTCCAATAATAAAAAAATATAAAAAATATAAAAAAAGGGGCAGGGAAGGCATCTTGTTTTAGTGTTTTCAGGATTCTGAAATACTTTTCCTTTTTGGTTTTCTTTTGCTTTCTGGATTTCTGCGATTTTGAAAGTTGTGTTTAGTAGGACAATGGTTGACCTTAAGTCCTGCGACATAGTGAACTCTGTTCCAAACTCATCGCTCACATACCAGCTGAAGCATGAAGGAAGAACAGATATTCTGCATTCGCCTAGTGAGTCGCCATTTGTTGAGCACTCAACACACCCTAAAAAGTCTACGTACAATTTCACTTTTTGGGTACCACTTGATCTTTTGGAATTTTCTGATATGGAAAATGTGTCCTTTGCTTATCATTTTTGTTTCTCATTAAGTATTTAAAATCTTTCTTCGACATGTGAAAATCATTAACTTAAAAGACTAATATCTAAATTAGAGAAATGAAAGTCAAAGTTTTACCGAACGTGCTTAAGGATTTCGGCATCAAGAAGGATTAAGCATGAAAGAGAACACTAGACAAAACCAAATTTGACGAGCCCCAATCTTCGTCGGCATTGGCAGAAGAGAAATTTCTTTTGTGACAAGCACCACCAAGAATATCGTCGATGACCGATCAATTTGGCATCAGTGAAAGGTTAAAATAATAAGCATTGAATGAAAGATGAAATAATAATCGTCGACCTCCGAGATGTTTTCAGTGTCGGAAGTTTTTTCAAGAGGATACCGACGAAAACATGCATGAGGATATCGTTGATTCCTGATCTACCCACTAACAAGACGATGCGATGGGATGTTTTAGCACTGAGATATGATAGATACGACACATTTAAAGGTTAATTAATTCCACAATATCGCACTAATTGCTAATTCGTGCACGAATCAAAGGACCGTTGGAACCTTCCAATACAATGAATCCCCCCCCCAATCAACCCACGTAGAATTTATTTGCAGAGTTTCGATGATATTTTGTTTTGAATTTCACCCAGTACTCGTATTAAATGGTTGATACGACTGGTAGGCTCTCTCCCATTATATTCTCTAAGTCATTGAAAACAGGGTTATATGTGCACAAAGGGTTTGTGTCGGTCTATGGATATTTTATGCTTCATTTCATACGCTTTATCCAATGTCACCCTGAACACCTGCCTAAAGATTGTATTCGGTTGCAGGAACAATGCCTCCGAAGAAACCCACCACTAGGAAATCTCCAAGAGCACCAAAGCTACAAGAACCAAAGGTGGGATAAGGTTTCTTCCCAACGGTGGCGAGAAAATTGGAATTCACTCCAAAACCGGTGCCCGTCATCAAAACTGCCACCAAGAAAGCTTTCAATCAACCCCCGACCTTTGGAGACAAAGAGGCGAACATTGGGACCAAGACAATATTCTCGCATTAGGAACAACTATTCAAGAATATTAAGCAGGAAGAACTCCCCAAATATACTCTGCAAAGCGATCCTGATACGAGAAGACTGGACGATGAAGTCCTCCTGAATGTCCGAAAGGCATATCTACACATGGTGACAAGCGAGACTCTAGTATTTCCCTACATCAAAATCCTGAAATGGCTTATTGATCACACTGACACACAAAAATGTTTGATTCACGATGACAACGGCGAGTGTGTCGTTATTTTCCTTCCGTTAGAAGTGCGGAATTGTTACAAGCTTAGGGACACAGAAGAGCGATTGAATAATGATTTTGTTTTGAGCTTATATGAGAAGCACGATACTAGTAAGGCGATGGCTTCCTAGTGGAGAGAGGATAAAAAATTCACCAATCGGACCTCCAAATAGTACTCGACATCCAACCTTAGAGAACCTTCCATCTATCTAATGACTCTCCTCTGCAAATTGCATGGGGAAAAATACTGCTCCAAGTTTTCAGAAGCTTGGATGCCTCTAGTGTATACCATGGCCATTTCTGGAATAGGTTTCAACTGGGATGGAATCATCTCCAAACAGATGAGCACTTGCACACGACAAGCTCAAACACTGAAAGAGGGAGAAACCCCATCCTTTTACATGGAATCTTATCTTTTGGACGTCGTCTGTGCCAGAAATTGTTTCACTGGAATGAACTTAAACTGGCACACTTCAGAGCTCCCGGTCCATGTTTATTTCGGAATCTTGTGGGAGAACAAGTACAAGAAATCATATTCTCTCATCTACGACCAGTTTATCAAACACATTTACTTGTTGCTATTCAAAAAATAATGTCCAATGTTGTCAAACGCATCCAAAAAGATTATGTTGAAGGTTGGCCACTGGTATATGGATGAGTGCAACACCTACATCACGGTTTTCATCACCATCACAGCACCTCATCTACTACCTGTATATTTCCTTGATCAACTAATAGTTGGGGAAATATCTTATCAGACCATCCTGCAAGTGTACAATGCTACTTTGGTAAAGGATAATAAGCGGTCCTTCATACCTTATGGGTTTCATGTTGGTTTCTACATGGTGAAATACACATCTCAGGCCAAGCAAGAAGGGTTAAGCCAATTGGAATTTTGATTCCAGACTGGCCTCTTTCGCAAGCATGGCCCTAAAGGTTTAGTTCTAAACCATGCGTTCCAAGTATCTTCCTGCTGTCCATATGCCCATGACAAATTTGAGGACGGGATCTTCACCGAAAATGCTCAAGACTGGAATGAAGTGGTCGCAAGGATGGCAGACCCCAAGGCAACTAGATTCAAGGCTCTGAGCTAGGATGATAAAGCATCATTCCTTCAACAAATAGTTCAGGAGACCATCAAGACCAGAGAAGAAATGACCTCGGTCGAAGCGGTGGGATTACCCAAGGGAGTCACCGGAGCGATGGAGATTTCCTAGGTATCCCTGATACTATACATGGATGTCTCTGAGGTTAAAAATGTGCAGGGGATGGGGGAACTCATGTATCAACAGGCCCAGCGGCTAATGAAGCAGATGCAGAACAACTTGGAGCTCATCGTAGTGCCAAAATATCCGATCGAAATTCCAGAAGAAATCCCAGCGGGGGCGAGCGGCCCTAATTCCATAAACCCTGGTAATAACAACAGGTCTAATAAACCTGATTCTACAAGGCCAACGGTCGGGCTGTCGGCAGGTGCGACAATTCAACCAGAGGGGATTTGAGTATCAGTGGCAGCATGTGCACCTAATCCTTTGAGTGAATTTATAAATATATATAGCGATGATGAGAGCCCAAAGACATATCTCGGGACCCCTGTGAAGATCCAAGAAGAAAAGGGACCTGAGAAGGATGATTTTCCTGATCTCGAGGTACAGATATAGGAAATCCCATGAAAGGAAAAATAAACCGAAAATGTTCCGGACACAAAGAACCCCAAAACACTAAAGACCCGAGCCGATGAATTGAAGGGTAATTCAGAACCAGACGAGAAAAAATGAGGGTCCCCACAAAAGGAAGTGAGTGATTCAACTGCCCACGAGCAAGTGAGTATCGGGTCCTTTCTCGACATCTCTATTTCGCTTGATACTCAGATACCTGATAAGAAATAGGCAGAGGCCGAGCCCTCGAAGTATAATGAGAAAGTTCAAGAACATGATCTAGAACAAGTATGCACCACTGGAAATTTGGGAAACACACTTACATGGGGTGATCAACAAATTCTCGTACCGGTGGATGAGGTGGCTGATATCTATGTGATCTCCTACGATCGAAAGAAGAGGTCCATCATCCAAAGAACCACGAAGTAAAGGATAATCGCATTGGATCACTCCATCCTCATCACCACAGAGGAGGATTTGATAAACACAGAAAATGCCAGAACATCCGAGCTCATCGGCGTGGGAATGGCGATTTCGGATGCCACTTTGGACAGAGCTAAACAGGATGAAAAAGAGTTGGCCTCTGCCCTGAAGGAGCTAGAGCATTTGTTCCATTTGGATAAATACTATAAGGGCACCACCCAGACCGCAGTTTATCTGAGAAGAGAGTTCAAAGAGGCTTACAATAGGTTCACAAGCGAGCGGCACCTGTTCACTGTGAAGAAATTTGATCTCTGAGAAGACACTCTCATGGCACTCGCAACATGCAAGGATGTGGAGCGATGGCATGGAAGGGTGCAGCAAGACTTAGAAAGACTCGAATACATCGATGCAGTCCAGTAGGGTCGAGATAAAGAAGAACATGACATCTGATAATTGGGAAAAAGTAGTCTTGATCGTATGAAGCGATCGGTCGAGTATTGGGTTAAGATGTCCCAAGAACCACACAGAGAAATTCAAAATCAATGGGAAAAATGTGAGAAGCATTGGGGTAAAATCAAAGAAGCAATGAAGGATATAGGACTCCCCAAGTTCAACAACCCCGACAACTTCATCGACTTATGCAACATAGTCGGATCACATGCCAAGAAAAACTCACTATGGGCCAAAGAGCTAGGCAAGGTGACCGATACGTCGCCAAGACAAGTGAAAATATTTATGGAACATCCGATGAAGGCTCAAACCGTGCTAAAATAGTTAAACACCAGTCTAGTGAAGTACTAAGCGCATGCAGTGGAGATCAGAGGATTCTACGTGGCTCTGATGGAACAACACTGGTTTCCATGGGCTCAAACCTGTGATGAACTTTTTATTAGTTGCTCTGATTATGAGAAAATTCATCCTTTCAAAGAACTATCTTGTGTTGACTGTTAAATAAATTGTTAGAAGATCATGCCACATGGCGTATTTTTCTTTTCTTAAACTGCACTTAGCTATTTTTTTCAGTTGAACTTTAGATTATAAATAAAGACATTGACCAATTAGTTAAGGGTTGATGGTTGTGGCAAGAACTCTTTCTTTCTGGTTGTTAAGAATTATTTTGAAGCTGCTTTGAATTGAGAAGTCCTTCTAGACCAAAGACAAGTTATTTTCATCAGCTGCATGTGTGATTGGACGTGGAGAAGAAATATTTCCTATCATGTTTCATGAATGATGTTGTAATGAGTAAGAGCAATTAATTATGTTTTCAATTTATCTAGTGCAATGTTTTGTTGTTCTTTGCTTTAATGATGAAGATGAATCATTGTGTTATTATGTGATGAATGGTTCTGGTAGATGAATTATTTTCCTTGCCATTATCTCATTGCATATGTGTTTTCTTTCTGGTAGTTAGTATCTTAGAAAGTAATTGGATGCTCACAAGGTTAATGTATTAGTACTAGGCATGTGGTAAAATTGTTGTTTGCATGCTTAAGCAGCGGGTTATCCCAAGTCCAACCTCTTCCCCTTAGTTAAGATTAATTCCATTTTTTTTGCCAAGTTGGTTTATATCAGCTTACATCTCATATCGGTCCCACCCAAGAGAAAATATACAAAAGAGAATAGTCCAAACTGAAGGAAGATCCTTCAAAATAAAATGTAAAGCCCATCCATATTTTGGCCGGATCGCAAGATCTAGAGAACCATTCCACTATTAAATGTTGCAGATTCTAATTGGGCCTCGGTGGCGGGTTTGGTTCCTAATTTTGAGTCAATGGATTTAAGGCCCATCAACGGCTCTTCAATCAAGGAATAGATAAAGCGATCCATGCTTATAGTTTCTAGGATGTGTTTTATAAGAGAAGCATCGAAAAGCCACAAGAAAATCAATTTTGGGATGTTTAAGTAAAATTATTGTACTGTCAAATTCACCGCAAGTATAACAACAACGAATTTGAAGTTTAAGACGAATTTGAATTTTAATGTCCTATCTTTGATATGATAGATCCATTGGACTTCACATAGTATATATCCTTTTATTTCAAAATATTCCTGGAGATGAAGTTTTCTATGTCCATTGACCAAGGAAAAGTTCTAAAATGATCCAGATACTACATTTGCGTCAGAGAGATTATATTAAAAGGAAAAGCATGTCATGTATATTCTTTAATATCATAGAAAAATTGTCAAGATCCTGAATGTATCATTAATTTTCCATAACGAAGCACACAATCAAGAGCCAAGTAAACACCAAATGTATTGAAAGTCGAGGCACAAGTCAACGCATGAACACAGAAGTAGCCAAGTGAGATCCCACAAGGGTCCACAGAGCAGTACGCATCGACCTATGCATTAAACAATTTGATATATATAAAAAAAACATATGGCATTGGTTTTCTCTTACATCTGGTATATGTTCCCATGAGAAAATAACTGGGGCCATGAGATATGAACAAAAGTGTGCCAAACACAACACAACACAAAACCAAACCCCAAAATGGGGAATAAGAAACTTGTCGATTACTATTTTAACATGAAGCAAGATCACTATGGAAATTTTCTTTTGATAGTGCCATGTTCTATCACTACCAGTTTTAACAATGCCAAATTTCCAATATTATTGGAAATGCTTGATGGTTCTACCCAAAGGAGCAAGCCATTTAGATGGTTCAAAGGATGGGCCTAAGTTATTCACAGTTGGATACTTTGTATGGGGTTTTTCCTCATGCTTCCCATTTCTAGACTGAACAATCTTATGCGGGTGTACATCAGCAATAAATGCACCTGCATGGATGAATTCCAATGCCCGAACTCCCCAATCTCTATAGCGAGTTTGGAAGATCTCAATCTCATCCTTCAATCCATGCCGAGCCCTTTTTTTCAATTAGGGCATCGATAAAATCCAAACACCATACCATAAATGTATAGTTGGAGATAATCTTCTTTTTTATTTGGGTACCCAAAAAATGTAGAAATCCTGCCATGGCTATATAGTTGGAAAACATTTTTCCAATTTGGGCACCCAAAAAGGTGCAAATTCCTCCAACAAATCCACAGCCAACCACCAATTTTTTTTCATTTGGACACCCCCAAAAATATGCAAAATTCTTACTGGAAGATGCAAAAAAACATGAAAATAACAACAACAATTTGATTTGTAGTTAGATTCTCCTTGTTTTTTCAAGTGCACAGAAGAGACAAAATATCTAGAAAGAAAATTTTACAGCCATAGATGTAAACTCCAAAGAACTTGAGTCCGACGAACATTCATATGGGTATTGAAGAAAAATTACAGACACACATGAGATTTTTTCATTTCCTGCCAAAGCTTGATATGATTTTTTTTATTTTTTTTCCAGCTGATATGCAATATTCCATTGTCCTCATTTAAGGTAAATTTTATATGTATCCAAAAGTCGCACATGATGTAGACATTGTTTTCCTTTTTCTGTAGGTATACTTTGTTAGCGTCGGAAATCACTCCTGGATTGCTTCCAGGAGTAGAGCCCGACACCCATCAGTTTAATGTCACGATTTGTTTATAAAGGGGTGATCAAATGGGGATAAAGGCTCGGGGAGATATCATTCTAACTCGGGGGCTGGATCTGGTACATAAAGAACAAAGGAGGTTTGGAATCCTAACTTCAGCCAGCAGGTTGATTAAAAGATGAGCAGGTGGAAGACTTAGTAAGAAGGGTGAACAAACAGATCTGGGCAACAGGCTTACAGCGGTTTGTAGGGGAAAAACTCTGAACACAGGATCCTCCTGGTTCAGGGCTTAAAGAAACTGAAAAGGAGACTTGACTGGATCCTCCAATTCCAATTCATTCAGCGTTAAGGAAATCACAGGAACTGATTAGAGACTCTGTAACTATTACAGTGATCCATTACAACATCATCCTATAACAGCTACAACTCGACTGGATCCTCCAATTCCGAGCTGCTCTAACACACTATAACAAAGATGTAAAGAAACTGGCATTCATAAGGCAAGAAGTCTCAGAAGTCTATACATAACCAGAGTAATAGTGCTTCATTAAAAATTTACAACCGAGAGCCCTGCTCAACCATCGATACTTACAAAATGGAAAAAATGCCTACATATACTCTTCCCCTCCTTTCGCCCAGCAGAGGCGTCTCAGAATTTTCAATGGGTGTCGTCTCCTCCATCAAATCTGTCCTTTTCTCCCCTGTCATATACCTCTTTAATTCAGCATGGCTCACGCCAGGGGGTAGCTGAGCCCTTTGAATGTTGAATTGGCATGTGCAGGTTCCTCTGGCGAGTTGAAGACTCGATGTGGCCTTCCTGAAGAGAATCGGTACAGGGGACCCTCCCTGGTAGATTTTCGGTCGGGACCTCCATACTCTTCAATAAATGACTGAGGAGAGGCCTCAACCACCCTCTCTTCTCTGCATTCATTCTTGGCAGCTACTGGGATTTCACGTCAAATCGGCGCCCGGAGAATGTAGTGCTTCCTCTCTTCGAATCTGAATTCGGCGCCTTTGACTTCCCAGTACAGCCCCTTCTCTAGGTCTGTTCTCCTATGACCAGGCACCAGAACCATGGGCCTGATTATGGATGCCATCGGAAATTCAGGGTTCAGGATTTCAAAATGCAAGAAACGAGGGGTGCCTGCTCCTCGAAAATCTGATATCCGAGATGCCGACCGAACGCCACCTGTCCCAATTGGATCGGAAGGTCCAGATTTTCTTTGGCCCATGGTTCTTCCCCTTGCTAAACCCTGAGCAATTGGTCGGTCCCGATAACCCGATGACCGTCGATCTGTTTTCATGGATGGATCTCGGACGCAGATGGAAAAACTTTGCCCGCTCGCTTAACTTGTTGCTGTCGGGAAATTCCCCGTCGGGAAATCGGCACTTACGAGGTCGTGATCCACTTACCTCACGGATCCCCGACTCCCGATGCCACTTGACATTGACTCCTGTGAGGGTTGACCCTTCCGACACCTATCCTCCACTACGATCCTTAACCCCGTCGGGAAATCGCGTATCGGGATATCGCGATTCTCGTTGTCATGTGCACGGGATTTTCAATTCCCCGATCCCCGACTCTGCGGGATCTCCTGCCACGTGTCCCTTGGGATGAGCAGATGTCATTCATTCCTGAACATGCTATGGGCGCCATCCATGCGCTATCCTTGGCGCAACTTTGTCGATCGCGATTTCCCGATCACCGCTGATTTGATTCTTTGGATACATCCTGGACGTTGAAAACGGAGCACTCGCTCGACCTGGGCCCGAAATGGATCTCTTTGTGTGTTACGCTTGGGAACTTATCGCTCAATCCCACAGACCTGTGTACCTTGGTGCCCTGATACCACAATTGTTACTAACATTAGGCTCCATGGGGGATAGAGTCATCCCTGTGATGCTCTAAGGACTCATTTTGCAGTTCTAGTGCCTTGCTATTGGGCTATAGAGTCATTATTAGGCCGCAAAAATGAAAACGAAAACGAACAAAGAAACAAAAAGGGCACTATTTACATACAAATGAGCCATCTGAGACTCAAACAAAACATTTCTTCAGGAAATGCCCATTCATTGGGCTGCTGAAAACTTCTTCACCTTCTAAATCTTGCAACATGTACGTGTTATTTGAGAAAGTCTCGGAGATTCTGAAAGGCCCAATCCACAGGGCTTCGAATTTGCTGTGTTTGCCCTTATCTTGTTTAGGAGCATCCCATTTCAGCACAAGGTCTCCTATCTGGAACCGCTCCTTCTTGGCCTTATTATCGAAAACCTGCTTGATCTTTCGTTGATGGTCGTGAATCCTGTCCATTGTCTGCTCCCTAGCCTGCTGGACCTCTACTAGCTGATGAATCCTTCTGATCATGTCATTGGGCTCTTCTTGATAATCCTGGAAGAATTTCGCTACAGGAATGGCCAGCTTAGAAGTGAAGACGGCTTCGGCTCCGTAGACTAACTGGAAAGGGGAGAGACCTATAGATCTCTTTGTAGTCACCCGATCAGCCCATAGGGTGAATTTTAGCTTTGAATTCCAAGCCTTTTTGTTGTCTTCCAACAACCTTTTGATGATCCTTATCAGGCTTTTGTTGGAGGATTCCGCTAGACCGTTTCCCTGTGGATAATATGGGGTGGAGTGAATCAATTTGATCCCGAACTGTTCACAGAACTTGGTTAGTGGCTCAGACCCGAAAGTAGCTGCATTATCAGTGACAATCTTATTCGGGTAGCCGAACCTTGTGATGAGGTCCTCCAAGAATCCAATGATTACCTTGTGGGAGGCACTTCTGGTGGGGATAGCTTCAATCCACTTGGTAAAGAAATCTGTAGCAGTTAGGATCCATCTGTGTTGCCCACTGGAGGCAGGGTGAATTTCTCCAATGAAATCTAGACCCCACTGCTGGAAAGGCCCTGAAACCACGACCGAATTTAACGGCAGAGACCTGAGCTGCTGCTTTCCTGCAAATTTTTGACATTTGATATAGGCTCTGACCCTTTTACAAACATCGGTGAACACAGTGGGCCAGTAGTATCCAGCCCTGAGGATTTTGTGGGCTGTGAATTTCCAGAAATGATGCCCTCCACACAGGCTGCTATGAAATTCATCCACGATCATTTCGGCCTCTTGTGGACTCACGCATTTTAAAAGCACCCCCAGGGGGTATTTCCAATATAACATTTGATCGATCACGCAGTATTTGACTGCCTTGAGCTTTAAATCTCTTGCTTTGTTCCTTTCTAGGTCGTCTTGGGGCCGCAACTCTTGCAGAAAGTATATGACATCCTTATACCAGGGACATCGAGCTAATGGGGGCTCTCCTCGAGGGTTCATTTCAGATAGCCAACTTTGTGGAATCCCTGAGCATTCGTTTATGAAACTTATCCCCATAGCTTGGTAGTTTGCTTCAACCAACAATTTGGCTAAACCTTGACCTTTGATCAATTTGGTGGGCCTTATTTCCAAGTCGAATTCCTGGATTTTGGCTATCCATTTACTCCTTCTCACGTCTATGTCAGGCTGAATAAGAATGTCTTTAACAGTAGCCGAGGGGACATAGGCGATGATCTTTGACTGCAAGATGTAGGTTCTAAAATCTTTGAGAGATTTTACTAGAGCATAAGCATGCTTCTCCATAGTGTCATACCTTACCTCGTCATCCCTCAATGCTCGGCTGAAATAAGCAATAGGTTGCTCTAGCCCAATGTCGTTTGTCTGTAATAAAACCGCGGCCACTGTGTTAGGTGAGGCAAAGGAGAAAATAAGGAAATCCTTTGAGTAGTCGGGACTGATAAGCACAGGAGCTCCGGTCAGGGCCTTCTTGATTTGTTCAAAGGAATGTCGCGATTGAGGGGTCCACCTTACTTCATTCTCCTTTTTCAGCATGGTTGTTATAAGCTTTACCTCCTCAGCAAAGTTAGGTACAAACCTCCTCAGAAAATTAATTTTTCCGAGGAAAGATTGGACCTCCTTCTTGGACCTCGGGATTGATAAGGCTTGTATCGCCTCAACCCTGCTGGGGTCAATTCTGACTCCTTCTGCTGATACTATGTGGCCTAGTAGCTTTCCCTCCTACATGGTGAACAGAGATTTCTTGGGGTTTAATGAAATGCCAAACTTTCTGCATTTCAAGAAAACCTTCATGAGATGGTGACGGTGTTCCTTATCAGGCTTTGAAAACACTGTGATGTCATCCAGATAAACGACCACAAATTTATCCTTTTCCCCGATGAAAACTATATCCATGGCACGTTGGAATGTTGCCCCTGCATTCATTAATCCAAATGGAATCTTAGCATACATGAATGTGCCCCATGGAGTGATGAACGTTGTTTTTTCCCTGTCCTCAGGCAGAACAGAGACTTGATTATAGCCAGAGAATCCATCTATCATGGACATCCTGGAAGCTCTGGTTACCCTCTGCAGTATATGTTCCATCTTTGGCAAGGGGTAGTTATCTTTTCGCAAGCTCCTGTTCAGGTTTCTGAAGTCCACACAGAGTCGGATTTCTCCATTCTTTTTCCTTACTGGCAACAAGTTGGCCACCCACTCTGAATATCTCAGCGATACAATGATTTGAGCTTGAAGCAGCTTCTTCACTTCCCTCTCCATGATAGGCAGCAGCATAGGATTGATCTATCTCAGCTTCTGCCTAAACGGCTTTGCATCTTCTTTTAATGGGATTTTATGCTCGATGACGAAAATGTCATATGTTTTGAGGTCTTCGTATGTCCAGGCGAAAACATCCGTGAATTCCCTCAAAAGTACAACATATTCAGACCTCTGCTCTCTTGTCAGACTTCTTGACAATTTGACATACTTAGGCTCACCCTCGGTCCCAATGTTGCACTGAATAGTACCAGCATCCTCTTCTGAGACTTCTCCCTTTAACGATACATCATTTTTATCAAAAAGTCTCTCCAAAGGAACCAGTCCTCTTGGAATATGGTTGCTGGGAAGCTGTACAATGTCACACTCTGAAATCTTATTCAGAAAATTACCCCCATCTAGCTCTTCCTTTGAGACGGCGTCTTGGTCGATGTGCATCTCTGAAAATTCTTCGACAGTCTCCAAGAACCTCTTGACCTCGAGATCATCCTCGAATACCTTCCAATGTTTGACGTTGTCAGGTATGGAGGGCCTGTATTTTACCTCTACATCATGTCTGAATTTAGGAGGCAAGGGTACTTTGAAATTGCTAGCCGATGTAGCCAAGGAATCTGCCAAGGTGTTCTCCTCTCTTGGGATGAATGAAATGTTAAACGCTAAGAAGAAACTGTCAACTAGGTCTCATACCTCATTTTTGTAGCTTCTGAGTCGAGGATGCTTAGCCTGATAGGCATTTATGATCTGCTGGACCACCAACTCTGCATCTCCGAACACTTCTACCTCCTGGATTCCCATTTCCTTCGTAGCTCTTAATCCCAAAACAAGAGATTCATACTCTGCCACATTATTGGTAGCTTCAAATTCTAATTTGTATGACAGAGATATGGTTTCCTGGGCAGGTGACACAAAGACCACCCCAGCTCCAGCGCCTTCCCTGGAAGAGGCTCCATCAAAGAACATTTTCCAGATTGGGGTGATGGAGGGAAGAAATTCAGGGGAAATAGTGGGTTGCTTTCTGAGTTTCAGAGGAGGCTCGGGGGCGTGGGTGAGCTGCAGTAAACTGGAGCCTAAATCAGTGTCCAAGGCAAAGATGGGATGATTGGTAGCGTTGGCTTCATCACTGATTATGTAGGCCAATTGGGCTTCCCTGTATAGTCTTCTATGCTCTCCTCCAAACACTGGAATAGTGGCATATGTGAGATCCATCTGCAAGGTTCCCCCCAATATTTTTATCCAAGATATTGACAATAGCATACCGAACTTGGGGGGGACATCAGCTACTACGATATCCATGACCACACTTTTCATGGGCAGTTGAAACAAGGTCACAACCAGCTCCTTAATAACTCCAAGACACTGGACTCTCCTTGAGTCAAAAGAATAAAGGTCATGATAGGCTCGGGTGACTTCCAGACCTAACTCTTCCATGACAGTTTTGGGCATGAGTTTGTGAGAGGCCCCTGAATCCATAAGGCAATTATGTAGCACTTTATCGTGTATGTTCAGGGAAGTGTAGAAGGGAGGGAATGAATCATCTATGTCTTCTACCATGGGTCCTAGGACATAAGCTGTCTTTTCGTCTTGGAAGTTTATGGAGTCTGTGGGAAGGCATGAGCCTTCGGACTATAAAAGTTCAGAGAAGCGTTTTTTTAATTCTCCATGTTTAATTAGCTCAGTGAGGGGCACAGGGATCCTGATCTTTTGAATCTCATGCTCAAAATTGAAAGAAGATGTAAGCTTTGGAATCTCTCTTATTTCAGGGGCATGATTGTGGACAATGGGAGAGAGAGGTTGAGATTTCTTACCTCTGTGACCATCTGCTACTTCGTTAGCAGGTTTCTCTATTCCAGTGGACTGCTCAGGAATATCAGGCGCTACTGTCCTTTTATCGGAACTCAGGTTGTACCTGCCTCGACTGCCGCTAGCCTTATCTCCTTTTCTCAATTCATTCAGTTGACTATCCATGAGAGAATCCTCGTAAGCTACTTGAGTGAGATGAGGAAAAGGAGGAGTGTCCTCTAAGCAGTGGATTTTAGGATCAAGCTCACCTATTCCTTCCTGTTCCTCCTCGGCCACAAATTTTTTTTGGAAAGGGGCCTGAATTTTCTGGTCTTCTCTGTCTCTTCCCCTCTCTCTTTGCACATTCACGGGAGTAAAATAGTTCGGCCTCCTAAAACCTCCCTTGTTTTCGGAGTTCGGAGGGCCCTTGTATGCTTGCCTCCCTTCTACCCTCATCCTCTCCATCTCCGCAGACAGAGATTTCACCATCCTAGTCAGTTCATCCATGTGAGGGTGGGGCACCGATGGGTCAGAAGTCGAGGCTTCTGACCTTCCTTTTCTCCTGTCCGCATCGGCCTTGTTCCTCAGTCTGTCAGTTGCTAACACATTAGATTCCACCTCTATGGCCGCATCTTGCATTTGGGATAGAGTGGTGGCTCTTCTTTCTCTCAACAAAAGGTAGAAATCGGGGCCAAATGCGCTAGCATACGAAATCTTAGCTGAGGCTTCTGAAGGCTTTATCTCGGCAAGGATTTTGTTATACATCTTATTAAATATTTTGGAGAATTCGGAGACAAACTCTCCATCCATCTTCTTTAAAGACCCGAACTATGTCATGTAGTACATGAAATACTTCCTATCTCCCCACTGCCTCAGGAAAGCACTATCTAGAGCTTCAATCCCAGCAATAGATCCTGGAGCCAATCCTCTAAACCACTTCCTTACCTCGCCATCCAGGCTCTGGACGAAGACTCTCATCCATACATCTTCATTTTCTATGTTGAGGTTGTCTGCATAGCTGTAGAAAGAAGCCAGGTTCTCTTCGGCAGTTATGTCTCCTTCCCCAGTGAACTTGGGCATATACTTCAAGTAGTCTCCAACAGGGAGAGGATTCATAGGATGGGGTAGGATTAAGGGATCATATCTGGAAGCGACTATGGCGTCCATTCTATTCAGAGGGGGATTAGTGCCAGCCATAGGAATATTAGGTGGAGGATAACTAGGAGGCGAAGGAGTTCGCGAAGGGGCTACTGGGAATGAGTTTCGGAGTGGAGTGGGAAACAAAAGGGGATCTAAGGAGAAGGCTAATGAGCTCAAGTCAGCAGGTGCTTCTCTCTGCACAGGAGTAGTAAAGATAGGAGCAGGGAGATCTTTTGTGGTCCCGGCCCAACGCCAAGGTACAGTTTCAGGGGAGATGGGAGTGACAAGGTCTCATCCCTCCGGTACCAAACTAGGAGAGGAAAACTCAACAGGACCACTCCCAAAATTTATGAAACGGGAAACTGCAGAAACGGTCCTGCTGGGAAGCCGAGGAGAAGAAAATGGGGTTTCTACATAAAGATATGGTGGATTACCTGGTTCGGTGATGGACACTCCTTCTTCGGAAGCCTTTCCCTTTCTGAGCACCGCCTCTGGATCTATTTCAGACGTAGCTAAAGGAAACTGTGGATGAGACCACGTATGCCTGCCTCTAAAATCCACAATTAACAGAGAAGGTTCTCCCCAGCAGAGTCGTCACAATGGAGTCGCCAGGTGCACAGCAACAATCTGGATAATTCTGATATCTGATGCACCTTCAGAATCAGTTAATCGTTGTCGTTCAATCCCAGGGAAAATATTCAACTTCGTCACCGGCAACGATGCCAGAAATGTTAGCGTCAGAAGTCACTCCTGGATTGCTTGCAGGAGCAGAGCCCGACACCCATCAGTTTAATGTCATGATTTGTTTATAAAGGGGTGATCAAATGGGGATAAAGGCTCGGGGAGATATCATTATAACTCGGGGGCTGGATCTGGTACGTAAAGAACAAAGGAGGTCTGGAATCCTAACTTCAGCCTGCAGGTTGATTAAAAGATGAGCAGGTGGAAGACTTAGTAAGAAGGGTGAACAAACATCTCTAGGCAACAGGCTTACAGCGGTTTATAGGGGAAAAATTCTGAACGCAGGATCCTCCTGGTTCAGGGCTTAAAGAAACTGAAAAGGAGACTTGACTGGATCCTCCAATTCCAAGTCATTCAGCGTTAAGGAAATCACAGGAACTGATTAGAGACTCCGTAACTATTACAGTGATCCATTACAACATCATCCTATAACAGCTACAACTCGACTTGATCCTCCAATTCCGAGCTGCTCTAACACAGTATAACAAAGATGTAAAGAAATTGGCATTCATAAGGAAAGAAGTCTCAGAAGTCTATACATAACCAGAGTAATAGTGCTTCATTAAAACTTTACAACCGGGAGCCCTGCTCAACCATCGATACTTACAAAATGGCAAAAATGCCTACATATACTCTTCCCCTCCTTTCGCCCAGCAGAGGCGTCTCAGAATTTTCAATGGGTGTCGTCTCCTCCATCAAATCTGTCCTTTTCTCCCCTGTCATATACCTCTTTAATTCAGCATGGCTCACGCCAGGGGGTAGCTGATCCCTTTGAATGTTGAATTGGTGTGTGCAGGTTCCTTTGGCGAGTTGAAGACTCGGCGTGGCCTTCCTGAAGAGAATCAGTACAGGGGACCCTCCCGGGTAGATTTTTGGTCGGGACCTCCATACTCTTCAATAAATGACTGAGGAGAGGCCTCAACCACCCTCTCTTCTCTGCATTCATTCCTGGTAGCTACTGGGATTTCACGTCAAATCGACGCCCAGAGAATGTAGTTCTTCCTCTCTTCGAATCTGAATTCGGCGCCTTTGACTTCCCGGTACAGCCCCTTCTTTAGGTCTGTTCTCCTATGACCAAGCGCCAGAACCATGGGCCCGATTCTGGATGCCATCGGAAATTCGGGGTTTGGGATTTCAAAATGCAAGAAACGAGGGATGCCTGCTCCTCGAAACTTCGATATCTGATATGCCGACCAGACGCCACCTATCCCAGTTGGATCGGACGGTCCAGATTTTCTTTGGCCCATGGTTCTTCCCCTTGCTAAACCCTGAGCAATTGGTCGGTCCTGATAACCCGATGACCGTCGATCTGTTTTTATGGATGGATCTCGGCAACAGATGGAAAAACTTCACCCGCTCGCTTAACTTGCTGCTGTCGGGAAATTCCCCGTCGGGAAATCCGCACTTACAAGGTCGTGATCCACTTACCTCACGGATCCCCGACTCCCGATGCCACTTGAAGTTGACTCCTGCGAGGGTTGACCCTTCCAACACCTGTCCTCCACTATGATCCTTAACCCCGTCGGGAAATCGCGTATTGGGATATTGCGATTCCCGTTGTCATGTGCACGGGATTTTCAATTCCCCGATCCCCGACTCTGCGGGATCTCCTGCCACGTGTCCCTTGGGATGAGCAGATGTCATTCATTCTTGAACATGCTATGGGCGCCATCCATGCGCTATGATTGGCGCAACTTTGTCGATCACGATTTCTCGATCACCGCTGATTTGATTCTTTGGATACATCCTGGACGTTGAAAACGGAGCGCTCGCTCGACCTGGGCCCGAAATGGATCTCTTTGTGTGTTACGCTTGGGCACTTATCACGCAATCCCGCGGACCTGTGTACCTTGGTGCCCCGATACCACAATTGTTACTAACATACTTCATATGGAAATTCTGCTAACCCAGGAAGCACATCTTGTAACAGAGGTTCTCTAATTGTACAATGTACGATTGTGTTGCCCACGATTTGGATGGCAGCATTGAGGCAATGTTTATATATGTAAGGGAATTTTTTACTGCATCGTAGACAATCAATTGTATCATCATTTATGAAATCATAGGCAGAAGCAGGAGAGTTGCATTTGGCACATACATGCTCAAAGGGGGTCGAGTACGCATTTGTTGCAACCAAAACACCCTCAACCTGGGCACATGAGCATAGTAGTTAATATATTGAACAATATAATATACAACTGCACAATAAAAAAAATAAAAACTACAGAAAATTGGTGAAGGAAATTTGTATAAGAAAAGCAAGGATGAAATTGTAGATGTATACGCACAACAGTTGTAGATCTAGTTAGTTTCTTGAGATCCTGTACTATGCATGTTCACAATTTTGTTACAAATGTTGCTTGGGTTGTGTGAAAGATCATATTTTTAGCATCTCTTTTCTTTGTTATATTTTGAAGAGAATAAGTGGAAATTTCCCTTTATGCAATTGTTGTTCCATTGAGGAAAACAAATTTGAATAGGTGTCGAACAATTGCAGCTGCAACATGGAACACTGCAATAGTTGTGTAACATAACCGAGATACATGGACATGTGAAAGTAAATGAAAAAACTGGATACGGAGAATGGTGCCATTGCCTTGTCATTGTCTGACTCTCCATCTTTTATATGGAGAATGTGTTGTGAGCCAAGTTTTATCCCGAGTGTGAAAGTTGCACCAATGGTTCCGATTGGGTAAGTGTCATTGCTCTGTGCAAGTTGGTTGATAGTTGTGTTCGGGACGAAACGATATTCTGAACAAATAGCAGGAATTTTTTCCATAATACTTGTTCCGTTGAGAGATATAACCCGATCACAATCACCACGGTCATATATTATTTTGGGCAATATATTAAAATTTGTAATGGATATCCCATTACCTGGAAATATATTTTCTACATGTTTATGGACAAGTTGTGTGGGAATAGTCAGTGTGACTATCATCAGGGCCTCGTTGTCTGTCATGTCAGCACGTATAATGGATCTAGTTTTGTTTTCCTTGTCCAAGTAGGTGTTAAAGATGACCATTATGTCCTCGACAAACACTTGTCCAGTTCGGCGGATGTTCAATCCCTCTATTGATAGTATTTTGGGTGTTATTAGTTTAGACCTGGTGACATTTTTTGAACAGGAAAAGTAATGTGAATGGTAGTCTGCATTATTTTTTTGTTTTTTTTTTCCTGGCATAAATGTACAAGTAGACGCACAACCTGGATGAAGTATGGAGCCATAGTTTTGCAACCTGACCTCTTAGTCTATGGAACTTGCACTATGTTCGACGTCTCGCTTGCACTCATTGATACTTCTTGTGAACTGTAAAGTATGTGTTGAAGATGACATCATCATATTCACCATGGCATATATGAATAAATAGATGAGGATATTTGTTTGGTAAACATATGAGAAACAAAATGTATGCATCTTTACCTTTGGCCTTGTCGGTCTGTTGATGTTTTCGATGATTGACTGCTCATGGCCATGTCACTAGTCCAACATTTTCTGATGCAAGCATGTGTAGATGAACATAGGAAGGACTAAATAAGCATATGCAATGTATATTGTCCATAATTGTTATGAATGTCACATACAAGGTCGAAGGAGATGGAATACGAAATAGGGTGTCAAGGGATACTTAGGAAACATGAGGACCCAACGATCAAATTGTATGCCTCGAATTTTTTTATTGAAAAAATGTGTAATGGGAAATAGGGCATGTGTAATATGTATATCACAGAACCTTTGAAGATAGAGGCGCAATCTTGAACCCGCCAACCTGGGAACCCGTGATCGAAAAAGTGGCTAAGTATGGAATGAGGAAATCATCGGTCGAAGACATGATGTACAATCATGAGTATAAATGTGAACCCGTGAGTCTGCCAACCCGTGCACCTAGACATTTTAGGAAAGAGGAATAAGCAAAGAAACCATAAAGTGAAAGTAGATGAGAAAAACGAAGGGGAATTCGGTTAAATATAGAAGGGGGGGGGAGGGATAATAGAAAGTGGGAAAATTATAAATGGGGAGGGAAATGTTTGGAAGCAGGAAGTTTCAACAAAGTCCTATTGTTGCCAAATCATCGTTTTCTAATCCAATATTATATGCACCTACCCATTTTGTATGTTTGATTTACTAGCATAGTTGGTATACATTTTCGATGATTGTACCACAGCCCCCTCTGTTGTGGCATATAAGAATTCATCTTCATGTCCAACCAATCTTCTTATTTCAATGTACCAATGTCGAACATACAGTGTACATGAAGGTAAGTTGTTATGTAGAAAGACATGTAAAAGAAAGAAATACAGTTCTATTTATTTCAATGTAGCGGCAAAGAGAATACAATTCACATGAGGATAAGTTACTATCTAGAAAGATATGTAGTATCTACATACAGTAAAATAGGTGCAAAGTAGTAGAACAAGTAGAACAAATACACAGAAAATAAATGAAATAATAAACATTGGAATATGAAATAAGAGTAGAGGCATGCACCTTTGCAACTCCTCCTCCACATTCACGACAAAGATTCCATCATCTTCTCCGACCACTCTGTTTGTTTAAATGTAGAAATGCAAAAAAAATACAATGGACATGAAGGAAGTTGGTATGCAGGAAGACATGAAAAAAAAATAAGTAGATTTGATTTATTTCAATGTAGCGGCACAAAAAATACAAAGGACATGAAGATAAGTTATGATGTAGGAAGGTATGCAATATCTACATACAATAAATTAGGTGAACACATATACAGACAATAAATGAAATAAAAAACAATGGAATATGAAAGAATAGTACAAGCATGTACCTTTGTATCTCCTCTTATACAGTTGTGGTAAATACTTCATCGTTTTCTTCAACTATTATGTCTGTTTGAATGTGGGAACGCAAAAAATACAATGAACATGAATGGAAGTTGGTATGCAGTGGAGAACAAGTAATATGTACATACACTAAATGAGAATCAATGAGTAGAATAAAATATAGTTAGAAACATGGACCTTTGTTTTTATCCATCCATGGTTGTAATTATATAAAGTTTTTCCTGCCCAAAATATATTACAAGACAGAAAATATAAAGAAATTGCATTGCCATAGCTGAATGATTTTGGTTTTCTGCAGTAAAGTATCCAGATATGCTTTGAGACATGGAAGTATAATTTTGCAATATCTTTGGTGTACTTCACATATTTCAAGTACAAAACAAATTGTATTGTGGTCACACCAGTCTGTGTACAGGATAAAGAGGTTGTATTGTGATATGGGCACATTTCACCATATATGGTTAATAAGTGTGTTTTGCACATATTTTATCTTAACAAAAAGACAACGGACATTGTAATCGCACATGTAGTTGTCCAATTATTTGTTATGACACTATTTTGTATCATGTCAACACTGAAGTATCCTAGAATGATAATGGTTTCGTCCAAATGTAAATGGTCTGATGCATTTGAGAACACATTCATTATGCCAGCAATGTTGCATTCCAAACAACATAGAAATTGAATACTGCAATTTGCAATCAACAGAACACCACTCTTGCTAGCACCATCTCAGTATCCTTTTCTTCTATGAGAATGTTTTAAAAATACGTGTAGGTATGTTCCATATCTAGGAAAAAGAATTGGAGCAAAATTTAAGAGTGGGATAGGCAAGAACAGGACAGGCGCCATATCTCAACTTCGCCAGACACAACAAACAATAGAACCACAGGTCCACTTGTGGGGTGCAGGACCTGAACACCGCAAAGTGAAAAAAAACAGCTCCAACTGTCGACGCAGGACCCCAACCCTGAAAATTTGAAGTAAACAAAATAAACAACAAGCAATAAACCAGCGAGCAAGCATGAGAAGGCCTAACTATAGCCCTAGGACCTCAAACTCGCAAACTTGAGCCAAACAACAACAAGAAACAACCGACGAACCAACGAACCAATGAACAAGCAACAACCATTGAACCAAAAAACAATATATGTATCTCCAACGATTACCAAACTGCAGCCCAAGCACAGAAGGAACCAGAAAAATATGGCGAGCATGCCAACAGAAATAATCAAACATTCTTACTTACAAACTGCAAACAGTGAACAAAAAAGAACGAATAGAAAATGAAATTATGGCATCAAAACTTACTCTAAAACGATGAATGACAGAAGCGCAGGTCGAATTGTGGGTGCAACACCTGCACCCCGCAAAGTCAAAAAAGACAGCTCCAACTATGAATGCAGGAGCCCAACCCTGCAAAGTTGAAGTAAACAAAAGCAAGCAACAAGCACCAACAGGTCCAACCACAGGCACAGGTCCTCAACCTTGCAAAGTTGAACCAAACAACAATAAGAAGCAACCGACGAACTAGTGAACAAGAAGCACCCACCGAACCAGTAAACAATGTATTTATCTTCAACGATGACCAAATTGAATTCCAAGCATAGAATACGTATGAAACATACAATGGCTATGCAATTGGCGGTGGACAACAATATTGTCCAAATTCATTGCAACATTGTATGGAAAAATTCGAGGAAAAACGTACTCTGAAAATCCTATTTAGGTAAAAATTTAAGGCTGTCAGATTGTTTAAGGACCTTGCGGTATGCAAACATTTAAGTTGTCAGGCCTGTTTCAAGACCTCATGCTATGTAAACATTTAAGCTGTCAGACATATTCAAGCACCCCCAAAAAAGTGTCAATGTTCTAAACCTTCGGTATGTAAACATTTCAATACAAATAGAAATAATAATAAAAGGAAATATTAATATGAAGTCAACAAATTATTGATCGCTATAGTCCCTCTATGCCTTCGACAGGGACCAATAATAATAAAAACATTAAAAAACAGCGTTTATGCTAAGAACTTTCAATATGTAAACATTTCAGTAAAAATGTAATAAAAATTAAAAAAGAGCGTCTAAGCTCAAAACTTTGGATATCTAAACATTTACAACATCGGCAACAACGAAGCTAGCAATAAGATCTCCAATATATTCTCCAATGAGATGATGACATATAAGGTTTATTTATATATATATAATAATGTTTTTAATTTTATAGTACAAACAATACAGATGATGCGAAAATTTATAGTCAAGAGACATATTAATATGAATTCAACGAATTATCGATCGCTATAGTCCCGCTACGCCTTCGGCAGGGACTAATAACAATTGCATAACATAATGTCAATAAATTCCCATATAACAAAACATTTGATAGTGTTTTGCGTAGAAGAATAAATGAATGTAGGATAAGTGGCAATTGTTATGTCCCTCCATGACATATATTTCCACTTAGGCAAGGTATTTTTTTCTATTTAAATTAATTATAATGTTCAAATGATTTCTCTACCTTGCGATTGGATTGCAAGCATGTGACGTCACCCCAAGCATTGCAACGAGAATATGTGTGGTGGAGAGACAAAGTATATATGTAGGTGGTTGATTATAGCCACCAAATAAAATGCAAAGCTCATTATTCCATATATAAAATGGATGGAGAATTTCAATGGACGTTGCCAATATTTTGGATGAGATGGTTATATTGGTGTTGCCTAAACATATTTACAAGTTTCTTTCATGAATAAGCATTTGCATATTGGATTATAAGGCTTGGGGATTTGTACTTTAGCTAATTTGGACTGTATATAACGTTTTCATGATATAATTGGGTCATAACTTCTATGTTTATGCTTTTATATAGTCAATAGTTTGCTTGGAGGTCCAAATGTGTTGGGATTGATTGGGTGTCAAAATGTGTTGGGATTAGAACAAATGATTTAAAGTGAGATTGAACTTGTGAAACCTACTTACAAAAGGATAAAAATACAGGGGCTTCACCATGTTGATCAATATCTTATCACGTTCATTCATAAAGGGGATTTTTTAATTGTGAATAATAAGGTCAATATATTGTAGGTATTGGTGGGGGATGTGTGATCTCAAGGGATTTATAAGTATTGGGGGGAATAAAAGGAAACATCTAGTTAAAATATGGGTTTATTTTATTGGAAAGATGTATTGGAAGGGGGGTTCAATAAAAGCATTTTGGGAGGTATTTATCAATATCTAGTGAAATTAGGAGTATTCTTTAATATCCCATGAACACAGGCACTATGTCACAAGTTCACTGAGTGAAAACCCCGTGGATAGAAACTGTGTTGAGACTAGAACAAATGCTTTAAAGTGAGATTGAACCTGTGAAACCTACTTACAAAAAGATAGAAACATATGTTAGAACAACATTAATGGATTATGTAGTTGATACAATATTTAGATTAATTTTCATTGTTTTTTTTCTTCACGACTTAGTGAATTAAAGAATCTAGTTAAGTTGGTTTGTATTGAAATTAGTGTTAGGTGAAGCTATACAAATTGATGGTGGTGTTTATCTAGGTTAATGCGAGTGTGATTGTTGTTTTTTTTTCTTTTTCCTTGTAGAATCTGCTTAAAATGGCCTCCACTTTCCAATTGTCATTTCAAAGTATTGGGATAATTTATGGAGACATGAACATATGTGTTTGCTAGCACTTTTTACAGATAACATATGTCATTCAAATGATATTCTTGGTACTATGTCTCATAATCTACTTGCTCACTATGTTTCCCTTTCTCAAATATGTTTTCGTTGTACTTTGGGCCAATGATAATGGATACAACATGTGTCTAATGATTCAAAATATTTATTTCCTTTTTCTTTATGTGTTATGTGTATATAAGATATTTTGTTTGGGTATATAAGATACTATGAGATTGATTAAAAAATCAATTGCATGTGGGACATTTGCGCTTTAATCCTTGATGTGTTGCCATGCAATGGTGAGTGTGGTCCTATAGCAACAAGGAGAGGACATAGATATTTCAACATATAAGCTTGGTATACCCAGTAGAGAGCTCAAAAGGGTTTTAAAGATAAAAATAAGCTTTAAAAAAAGTAATGCAACTAAGACAATTTTACTAGTACTAGCCATTCTTGGTACCTCCATTGTTATGGGAGATGGTGTCCTCATTCCTTGCATCTCAAGTCTTAGTCTTTCCCAAATCCAATCTCTAAAAACAATATTATACCTATAAAATACATACTATATGCACCATCTTCTACTTATTGAATTTGGATTTTAATATTGTTCTTTATATGCATACAACAGTTTATATCAATAGTTCAAGGAATATTTGATGTGGAGAAATCACGCAGTCAAGGTAATTACTCGTCAATCTCTTGGATGTATTTGTGTTAAAAATGGAAATGGAAATAGTGGAGTTTAATTTAAATTTGGGCTTGCAGAGGTGGTGGCTATGATATTTGTGGCAATATTGGTTATACTCTAATCTATCAAAAATTTTGAAACTCAATAAGTCAATTGCTCATTTGCACTTGATATTTTGATATGGAACTCATTTATTTCCTTCAATGGCATCTACAACATCGCCAAGCATGATATACGTGTTTTTTGGGCATTCTTTCCCAAATACATCTTCGAGTACTTCATAAGAAATTCAAGGTATGGTTGGGTTTCACTTGGAGGAATAGTTATATGCATAACGGGTATGCAATATGCTTCCAGCATCCCCTGAAAAATTTATTTAGAAATTTCCAAACTATACCTTCATCACTAACGTTCGGAAGGTATCATGTAGGCACTAAAGCTACGTTTGCATATCTAGGTCATTTTATGTTGGAAGAACTCCTAATTGTCTTGTTAATTAATGCGGGATTATTCATCATATCATGGGGTTATGATTTATTATTGAATTTGGTTATTGTAATGTACAATTTTGTCTCTAAGTGAGTGAATAAATTATAATATTTAGTAGTTCGTTAATTAATTGGATTTAAGAGATTTGATCCAACTTATTTAGCTCCTAGATTTGGTGTGTAGTTAAGATATTCTCTCAACTCATTGATTGTATGGAAAAGATAATCAATATATATATTAAGGCCAAAAATAATGTATATAGATGTGTAATCTTCATTGAATTAATAATATACTTAGAACATTTTTGTGTGTGTGTGAAATAAAATATGTCTACTCTCCATTTTTTTTCATGGTATCAGAGTGGGATTGGGCTTAACTCCCTCACAGGAGGGCCCAAGAACATGAGAGATGTTTGAGAGATGATCCTCTGCACATATATAGGATTAGATTAGTGTTGTGTGAGATGTAATTTATGTAGGATAGCATATTTGGTAGTTTGGCAGAGTGTGTTGAATTTTTTATAGTTTTATGTGTATTGTTTAGCTATGAGAGTGCATTGTTATTATTGTATATTCACTCTTTATGTGAGGCATTTCATACCATCATTTTGAGAAGAAGAGTCAATCATCCATTTGCGTGTTGCTATAACCTTGTGAAGAAGTGTGAAGCTCATGTGGACAACCTCCATATCATTTTCTTAGACTTCATATCTGAATCCAGATTGTCTCGAAATCTTCAAAGCCACCACAATGTTTTACATGGGATTCCACAAATCTAAAATAAGCCATCTAGTCTCAGGGCCGTGTTCAAAAAAAGGATTGGGATTTATCAGATCGCGAGATCTAAGCATAGAGCCACTGTGATCGTCTTCCATGAAAGTTACCCAACCATAACAACTTTTCACAGATCATCACAACTGGTGGTAATTTGATTAGCAGCTACAACAATTGTGAGAATATTCCAATGGAGTAGATCATGGTTGGGAGATTGCTTTCTTATATTCCTCTCATACCAATTCAAATTCAAAAGAAAGAGCAAAAAAATAATTTGGAGAGGAGATGAGCAAGGTAATGATATATTTGCTAAAGGGTAATCCGAGTGGAGATGCTTCTTAAATTGCTTACATGGAAGAAAATAAAGAGGGTGTATTTTTATATTAGTTAATTATTGAAAATGTATTAGCATTATTATTTGTTTGTAAAATAAATTATGATGAATCTCAAAATCAGAGGCCATGAGGTCATAGTGTAAGATTGAATTAGATACATTTTGTATCTAAACTATTTTCCTAGAGAATTGGTGAGCACCATGGTTGCGTACCTAGGTGTTTTAATAGATGGAAGTTTGTCCATAGGATGACCAGTTGTTTAGTCTTTGCAATAAAATTTGAATTGATTTATCGGTCTAAAGCAATTGTATTTCAAAAGCTATATATAAATCAAGTGCAGGTTCAACTCAAATGGATGGTTTTTTAGATAGTCCAAGATTTTGTAGGGGATTGAAAAAACTATGCCTCATTGGAGTTGCGAGATAAGCATGTGGGAATTACTTATCAAGATCGTTCGGGATAGATCTAGGAAAGTTTGGCATCTACCTTTACGAGGGTTATGAGACAGTGCAAGTGCTAATGTTGTCCAATGATGTTGGGAAACTTGAATTACAACTCAAAGACTACACCTTTTGGAGGAATAAGCGGAAACCTGATTGATTTTGTATCTTGCAAGATTTTGGCATGGTAAAAGGTGCTCATGAAGACCTCATATGCCAGATATCATGACAAGTACTCATTAAGGGAGAGTGTTGGAATAAATCCTACTTGTCTTATTAATTAATGTGGGATTATTCATCATATCATGGGGTTATGATTTATTATTGAATTTGGTTATTGTAATGTACATTTTTTTCTCTAAGTGAGTTGATAAATTATAATATTTAGGAGTTTGTTAATTAGTTGGATTTGAGAGATTTGATCCAACTTGTTTATGTTGAATTTTTCATAAGAGATGACATTGTATGTGAATGAATATCTTATTACAATGATGAGTGTTCTATATATAAAGAACATATGGTGACCATGGTGACCATCCATGAAGAGATACATCCCTTGGGTAATAAATATATTTATACTTTATATTATATTATACATATAATATAAATATACTTTATATTATATTATACATATAATATAAATATACTTTATATTGTATATTTATACTTTATACTTTATTATATATATTTATACTTTATATTATAAATATATTATTACATTAATAATATTATAATTAATAATATTGCTTAATAATTAACAATCATATTATTAATTATCAATCTAGTAGAATGTCTTTCTGATGTTTCCCAAACATCAACACTCACTCTCAGTGAGGGAGACATCCTACATTATGCCAAGATTATCTATGAAGATTACCTATGGGTAGCTCTCAAATAGATTCAACATGTCACCATGACATCCATTGCCTCGCAATGCATCTACACCTCATCATGTTCACCCTTGTGACTTCACAGGCAATGCATCCAAGGCCCGTGGGTAGTTCTCAAATAACTAAAACATGTCCCCAGGACATTCACTACCCTGCAATGCATCAGTACCTGATCACGTGCACCCTTGGCCTTAGTTCCAACCCTTTTTCATGTTGGATGAGATACACCTATCTCAGTGCCATCCCTTTTTCATGCTAGAGGAGATCCACCTGTCTCAGTGCCAACTCTTTTTCATGTTGGATGAGAACACTCAGTGCCATCCCTTTTTCATGCTGGATGAGTTCCACCTGTCTCAGTTCCAACCTTTTTTTCATATTGGACGAGAACACTCAGTGCTAGCCCTTTTTCATGTTGGATGAGTTCCACATGTCTCAATGCCAACTCTTTTTCATGTTGGATGAGAACACTCAGTGCCAACCCTTTTTCATGCTGGATGAGTTCCACCTGTCTCAGTGCCAGCCCTTTCTCATGTTGGATGATAACACTCAGTTCCATCCCTTTTTCATGTTGGATGAGTTCCACATGTCTAAGTGCCAACCCTTTTTCATGATGGATGAGAACACTCCCTTTGAATAGGGACCACACCAAGCTTATCCTTGAAGTACTCAAACTTCATCCTCGACAACGGCTTGGTAAACATGTCTGCAACTTGATCCTCTGTAGTCATGAAATTGGAGCCTCACTGCTCCCTTATACACTATATCCCTGATATGGAAATATCTGATCTCGATATGCTTCGACCTATCATAGACCACAGGTTTCTCTGACGACTTCATACAACTTCAGTTGTCACACCAAATGCAGGTCGTCTCCAATCCGAGACCAAATAACCCTGACAAAAGTTATCGAAGCCACACTACTACTACACATGCTTTTAAATACTCATCTCTAGTCGTACTGATCACCACACATGACTGCTTCATGCATCCAGTGGAGCCTCTTACTCCTTACTGTAGTACGCATCTCCCTCTGGATCTGACTGTCCATCTCCCTCTCGAGCACTGAATATCAACTGAATCTTCAACCTGCTGACTTCAACACTTGTCCTCTAGAACAAGTCTCGTCATCCTCTTCTTGTAGGTCTTACCTAAAAGTCAAATTCAGTCCAATAGTCTTCAATTTCCGAAGCCACACTGCTTCACAACTTGTTTCACATGCTTCCACATACTCAGCTTCAGCCATACTAAGCACCACATATGACTGCTTCTTGCATCTGGAAGAGCCTTCTACTCCTTACTGTAGTACACAACTCCCTCTGGAACTGACTGTCTGGCTCCCTCTCGAGCATTGAATAACAACTGGATATTCAACCTGTTGACTTCATTACTTTTCCTCCAGAACAAGTCTTGTCATCCTCTTCTTATAGGTGTTACCTACAAGTCAAATGCAGTCCAATAGTCATCAATTTCCAAAGTCACACTGCTTTGTGACTTGCTACACATACTGCCACATACTCTGCCTCAGTCGTACTGAGAGCTACACACAAATGCTTCATGTTTCTCCATGAAACCATATTGGAGCCTAGACTGAAGAAATATGTCGAATTACTCTTCCAATCAGGAATATTGTCAGCCTAATATGAATTTGAATATCCATATAACTTGAACTCATGGTATGTCACATACATGAGACCATAATCCAATGTACCCTTAAGGTACCTCATCACATGTTTTGTTGCGACCAAATGAACCTACCTGGGATGCTCCATATATTGACTCAGTTTGTTCACAACAAAACATATATTTGATCTTGTGTTCATCAAGTTCATCAACGAACCCACCATCTGCCTGTATAAAGTAACATCCATTGTCTCTAAATTCGTATACTGCAGCAACTTCAAATTTGAACCATAGGTGTATCCATTGCCTTGCAATCCAACATCCATAACCTCTTTAGGATTTCTATTGTATACTTCCCTTGATTCAAAATGATCTCATCCTGTCTCTACCATACCTCGGGACCCAAAAAGTAATGCATCATCATGAGATCTTTCATCTCAAACTCAGCAGCCAGTTTTTCTATTACACTCTGAGATGAGATTTTCCACACTTGTTTAGAAATAGGTCATCCATATACAATAGTAGTATTAACGAACCATCATCCACAACCTTAAATTAAAGGTTAGGATCTGCACTGTAATTTGTAAATCCTAAGCTCGTTAGAAAATTGTCGATCTTTCCATACCATGCTCTGGGTGCCTTCTTTAATCCATATAAATATGTCTTCAATCTACACATTGAATGTCCCATAGTTGTCACGTATTCAACAGAGTGTTCTGTAACTACAAGGACCATTCTTTCTGATCAGGTTGCCATCTGTTCCACAAGAAGAACTTCAGTCCTTCCATATGCTGAAAGTCACACACTTTGAGTCTTATGTGCTTAAAAGACTATGCCAGGTCCATTCTCCATTGGTCAAATTACCATGACCAATCCCAGGAGAATGTCAGCATGATGCTGAAACATTAACACTTAAGAATAAATTCTGAATTTACCTAAAATCTAAACACTCCCTCTTAATGAGGAAGGTATTATATCCGACACAGACTCTAACACGGTCGCCATCCACACGATCTCATGACCATTGACTGTCAGACAAACAAATCTATACATCACAGGAAATCCATAGTGACTTCACAGCATGCATCTAGGGATAGTGGGTAGCTCTGTAATAGCTACAACATGTCATCATGAGGCTATCTAGTTTCTCGCAAAAAAACATTTGAAGCCATCACTCCCTTTGAGGCTATATAGTCTTTGGAGTCATCTACTCCCTCTACATGTGATGACCTCCTCTTCTTCTTCATTATATGGATGTGCACAACTCTATTTCTGGATAGTCTTACTTCATGTTGCTTCCTGCGACTGTCATTATGGCTCCTTCTGAGAGCTATTACCTATGACATGCACGGAACAAGAAACAAGAACAAAAAAAAAGAATCTCCTAAACAAGATAAATTTATCTTGTGCACAACTATATACATTGACCCTCAAAATGATACGTCTTCTACTAACACACATCCATCATATACTCGATGTCATACAACTAACCATGTTGATTTTCTAGTGTTAAATTAGACAAGCACAATTTTTTGCAAGAAAATTTCAACTACTTAGAAACTTCGGCCTCTTCCTTAGATCACTTCCAGCGTGTGAGAGAGAAAAATATGTGTGTCTATTGTAGTGTCTTTTTATAGTAATATTAAATTGATCCAAAAAGACACGTCTCTTTGAAAATTAAATTTAATTTTCTTTCTTATAAATAGTTGGAGAATAACTCAAGTAACTACCCAAACATTAATTTGGTTATAATCCATCCACATAGTATTTGACTTTGTTAAATTGTTCCTCCATAATTCATGTGATTCTTTGCATAAATATAGGTAGAAGTAAATATGCAGTACATTCCTCATATTTAGGTAATTAGACATTTTTAGTAGAAATTATCATCCACCATAATTTATGGAATTCTTTCTATAATTTAGGTAGGAGAAAAAAGTAAATATGGTGTACATAGAGATTGCAACAACCCCATAAATTTAACACTCCCAAGACTTTACTCTATTGTCATTTTCCTGGGCCCTCCTGTGAGGGAGTCAAGCTCAGTCCCACTCGGATACCATGTTGAATTTTTCATAAGAGATGTTATTGTATGTGAATGAATATATTATTACAACGATGAGTGTTCTACATATAAAGAACATATGGTGACCATCGTGACCATCCATGAAGAGATGCATCCCTTGGGTAATAAATATATTTATACTTTATATTATATTATACATATAATATAAATATACTTTATATTTATACCTTATACTGTATATTTATACTTTTTACTTTATTATATATATTTATACTTTATATTATAAATATATTATTACATTAATAATATTATAATTAATAATATTGCTTAATAATTAATAATCATATTATTAATTATCAATCTAGTAGAATGTCTTTCTGATGTTGCCCAAACATCAACAATTTAGCTCCTAGATTTGGTGTGTAGTTGAGATATTATCTCAACTCGCTGATTGTATGGCTAAGATAGTCAATCTATCTTAAGGCCAAAATTAATGTATATATATGTGTAATACTTCATTAAAATAATAATGTTCTTAGAAAAAAAAAATTGTGTGTGTGAAAGAAAATGTGTCTACTCTCCATTTTTCTTTCATTTTGTTGTCTGTTCAATCTAGGTATTGGGCATTGATATAGTACCTTACTAGATGAGATCTTCAAACATAATAGATTGGATGATGTGAAGGATCTCTTCAAGGACATGGAGATGAAGGCTGGTTTCTGATCATGATGTTGTCAGTTATACCACCATCATTCATCGTCTCTACATGGCCAGCCAACTGGATGATCATCAAATGGTGGTCAAATTTTTTTACCCAAATAAGTTCACATACACTACTCTCATGCATAGCCTCTGTGAAGGCAAGATATATTTTGAAGCCATGTATCTTCTAAGTGAAATGATAAGTAAGTTCCAATCCCTTAACATGATCACTATAGTACGTTGATTAGTGGGATTTTTAAAGAATGAAAATTTCAAGATACCATGGAGGTTCTAGACCAAATAAAGCTCAAGCATTGGTATCTAGATGTTGGATTGTACAACAAGCTTACAATTGGTTTGTGCTCTGAGAAAAAGTCACAAGAGGTTGCCAATATTTTGGATGAGATGGTTCTAACTGGTGTTACCCCAAATTGATTTACAAGGAACCTCCATGAAAACATGCACAATATTGTTAGTCAAAGTCTCTGCAAAGGACGGAACTTGAACAAGGCATTGCAGAATTGATTGAGTATTTTGGTGAAGAACATCTTACCTAGTTTGGAAACCTTTAATTTGCTAGTTGATGGGTTTTGTAAGAAAGGTGAGGTGTACAAAGATGCTCATATTTTCAATGAAATGTTCACCAATATGAGAAATCCAATTCAGTTATTTACTACTATGTATGGACGTAGTGTGTTTTTTTAGTGTCGAGGCTAGTGAATTTTTGCTCTTGGAGGCTTCATCAAGGGTGGTTCGAGTGGGGAAATTTGATGGATAATGTAACATAATCTTATTATTTGCAATTTCGTCATTATTAGTCCCTTCCCTTTGAGCTGGAGACTATTAGTAATCAATTTTTTGTCTACCTATTACTTTTGCACGAAAACCAATGACCTATCATTGTTTTAACCCAAAGTTTCACATTGTTCATATGATTTAAGTTGAAAATTCATTCACTTTATCCTAAGTTTTGATTTTCCCCTCTTATTTGGCCTCTTCCCGAGGCAAAGTTGGACAATATCTTAGTCTATCTTTGTTTTTCATGCACACATTTAGGTAGTGTTTTTTCCCAACAAAGTAATGCTAGTAATGAGGCTAGCATTACTTCTTCACATTAAATGTTTGTTGTAATACATATTTCATAGCCCTTGCCTCAGTTATTATTTCTTTGATCTGCCATGATCCGTCACTGCCACCTACACCAACATGCAAACCAACGCCACCATGAAAATGTGTCAAGCTTCTCCATCCTTTAGAAAAACACCATATGTCTGTAAAGAAGTTTGTTACCTAGGCCTCTGTTTTTGCTGGTCTGTACCCAATCCATACTAACATGCTTTTTTTTCCAACATTCGTAGGTTATTTCTCTCTGAATTGTTGGTGTAACCTCCAAGGTTTCTCCCAGACTTTCTCGCACATATGTGTTAGCTTCAACAGAAAGGGAATCCCTCCCTCATCTATTCAATATGATAGACATTATGCTATCTGAATCAATAGTTATCCACAATTATCCATTCAATATGCTAGACATTCTTCTATCTGAATCAAAAATTGAAAAGATAGAATCAACAGTTGAAAGATAAGACAATTTTCACTGGTAAGCTAGCTATATGGTAAATTACTAAAATATTCTTAAATTCATTGTCTCCTTATATAATCAGAGTTTTCTGGAATAGAATTAACAGGAAATAGAGAAATATTTGAATGACTTACATTTCCTTCTCCAGAAATAAGTATCTCGCGAGAGGTTATTCATTTGTTGATCATCTATTGAGGCAATCGATCTGTGGAGGTATCATCCATTTAGAGTAATAATTTTAATTTGTTGTTTATTGATTCCTTTTATCCTTGGCCTAAGATACAATGCACTTCAATGGCCCTAGATCGACCCCCGAACTTCATAAATTGCTCAAAGTTGTTAGGAGGTGTGATACTCGCAGTCGCTTTGTCGAAGATTGATGCTCATAAATTCGTTCCAATGGAAAGTTTCTTCTGAGGGGTTTTGGGAGCTGAGATTAGAAGCGCGTGTGGGGTTCTTACCTAACATTTGAAATTCCAGATTCTATATTCCTTCCTTTTATCCTTTGCTCGAGCCGCAACTCACTTCAATGGCCCCAGATCGACCCCCCGACTTCATAAATTGCCCAAATTTTCTAGGAGGAGCAATACTCACAAATGCTCTATCGAAGACTGATGCTCATAAATTCATTCTAATGGAAAATTTCTTCTGAGGTTTTTTGGGGGCTGATATTAGAAGCGTGTGTGGAGTTCTTACCTAACGCTCTGAATCTCCCACTTGGGTATAGTTGTCATTGTAAGGACAACATGCCCTCGTTTAGGAATAAAGGCCACTAATGCCAATATAAAACACCACTCCCTTCTCCTGCTCCCACCACAGAGATGAAGAAGAAAACCATTTGTTTTCATTATCTGGAAAATTCAAGGCAGCCATCATGCCATACCCATTCCAAAGAGTTGCAGTGGGGAGGTACGAGGAGGCCTACCACCCGGACACTCTCAAAGCTTCTGTCACAGAGTTCATCTCGGCTATCATCTTCATCTTCGTCCGCGAAGGATCCGTCATTGCTTTATCTCGTTCCATTGCATTGTTCTTCTGTTTCTTTCTTCCTGCCTGTATACAATGATTTGATTGTGTGTGTGTGTTTTGAATTGGTATCCAAGATAATAGAGGATGCTTCGACGACGCCTACAGGGCTGGTGGTGGAAGCGCTAGCTACCTGATTCTCAAAATTTCAGATTTTATTGAATAGAGCTGGTGGCGGAAGCATTGATTACCTGACTATCGAAATTTCAGATTCTATTGAATATCCTTGTGAATGGATCCTGCACAATCACTTTCATTGGCATCATCATTCTCATATTTAAATTCTTTAACTGGATACACGAATTATGAGGCCATGAAGAATATTTCAATTTCTTTTGGGAGGTATTTTACCATACAACCTATCTCTCTGCCCACAAAGTATCTTATTTTTAATGCTTCCATGTCCAATAGCGTTGTAGCAGCACGACTGAAGGATTCATTGCAATGCCATAACTCTAGAGAATCTATCCATTAATACGCCAAGCATATAACCACTCTTTCCTTTCTTCGACCCATCGTCCAGACTTGATATCCTCCCCAATAATTGAACGTCGGTTTCCTCTATCTGTTCCAATCCCTAGGTTGTAGTTTGATTCCAGTTCGCCTCACTATTCGATGAGTATTCCACACTTGGTTCTTTGCATGAGAGTCCATATGTCACTTTGACGCTAACACGTGGACGTGGAAGAATCATAAATATTGCACACAACATATAGAGATTATTAAATTTGAGGGAATTTTAGAAATAATAGTCTTTATGCACTTTGCAACGACATTTAATACTCAATCTCACAATGCTTAGTGCTTTCTGAAGTGTCTTGGTTCCTAAACGTTGAAGCTGTGAAGAAGGAGAGAATGCTCGTTGCTTTGGAACCAGTGTATCAGTCTTTGGAGAAGATTGGCCAGATCCGGTGTGTGGTGTGATTGTGTCAGTTGTGAAAGTCACTGTTAGCTCTTGCATGGAGCATTGACTTGCAAGTTACAAGTATTTCCTAGTGTGGGAACAAGGATAGATTGTTGACTAGAAAACAAATTACACAGATTGATAATCATTGCATATTAAATCTAGACAATCTGCAACAGTTTGTTATCTTACGCTAACTGTCATACCTTTAGAGGTCAGTTGTGTAATGAAACTAATAACTAACAAATGATAACTAATGTGTCCAAACATGTCACATGTGGCTCATATCTAATAACTAATGTTTGAGCTTGAAAAATCAGTCAATGAAACTACAAGCAATGACACCACTGCCCTAAAGGAAGGGACTTGTTGCTCTGCAAACCGTCTTGTTATTATTGGTTCTTCCTCTGTTGTACCTACACTTCTCATAAGGTTTGCCACTTTAATTATTTCTTGGACTATTTTCAAACATAATCATTGATTGATTGGCTTATTTAATGTTTTATATTCATGGTACTCTAGGGTTGAGCAAGATAGCTTGCAATAAGATTCTAAATGAGCCCATTGTGTAGCAAGTTAACCCTATATTGGATTCAGGAATAAAGTAATAGATAATATGCAAAGGTTTTTACTTCTTTTAACACCACAATTAGAATTCATTTCTTTCTTTTCTTTCTCTACATGTATGCTTTTAAGGATTTAAATGTATGTATTGGTGGGTTGTTGTAGTGAGTGATGCACTAGGCACTTTGTATTCAATTGAATCCTATCGAATCCAAGTTAATTTTTCAAAGTATTAACCCATGGAAGCCCTTTAGGTTATAATTATTTTATATCATTTAGTTTTATTTCATGGAATTTTGAATTTGAGTCTATATTTGATTTTTTTGTGTGTGCATTGCAGTTTTTTTCATCTCCATTGTTCCTTTGCATCCTCATATCTATAGCAACGACCATATCTGTCTAGGTATGGTACTTCTTCACTCCTTATTTCTAAGTATTATTTCCTACAGGCTGACATTTTTGGATTCATTCATTTGAATCTAAATAAAGTAAAGTGTAAATAGAATTATCCTCGGAGCTATTTTAAGAGAACAATAAACACTATAGGGTTTTGTCAATCTTTTAGGGTAGTTTACACCTTTCATTAAATGGGTATTTGGTCAATTTTCAAGTGGGTGGTTCAATGGGTATTTTTTAGCTAATAAAATACTTTCAAATGTAGGTGGAGCATTATAAATTTAGAAGTTATCAAGAAGTATGATCATTATCTGAAATTCCCGGGCTATTACACACAAACCTATGTTCACACCCAACTTTCAAGTATTCGATTTACTTGGATAATTTTATAGCATTTATTTTTCAAGTCCACTCTCATCCTAAATTCCACGTTAGTAACCTTTTCCCAATAAAATTCAACCAACTTTAACTTTTACAACAAAGTTAAAATGCACATAAAATTTAAAAAATTGTTATGGATAGGTCATCTAGCACTGTTAACTAAATTGAGCTTGTTTTTAGAGTTACAATGTGGTTTGTTGTATTATT
Source organism: Picea engelmannii (assembly GCA_009831015.1). Classification (NCBI taxonomy): domain Eukaryota; kingdom Viridiplantae; phylum Streptophyta; class Pinopsida; order Pinales; family Pinaceae; genus Picea; species Picea engelmannii. Next base: position 390,299 of record ML777091.1, read on the forward strand.
AGATGTTCTATATGCACTATACTCTTATGGGTTTTATTTTGATGCCTTAGCTTTCGCAAGGAATATGTTTCCTTCAACTATGTACTTATTGTTTTTGTTTCATGTGGTTCTAGTCAATTTTAGATAGGGTTGTGTTTATAAATTGGAATCTCCTTGTTAGTGATATTTTGTATTACATAGGGAAATTTGTCTATGGAAAATGATCTCTTGCAGATGTTCATGATGTTCATGATTGTATTTCAGATTCTATAATATATTTATATAGATAGACATAGATATAGATATTAGATTTTGTATTCTAAACTACCTTTTCCTCCATTTATGCGGTTGTATACTACTTGCTATGTATTGAGGTCAATGTATGTGTGCATCATTTTATTACATATTTGTGTATTGTTTTGGGGGTATAAAATTATCATTCACGTAACTTCTTCTCATGGTGATATTTTTGCAATATATTGAGGTTAATTCAAAATTTCAAAACCTCTATACTATTACAATGTTTAATTGTACCAAATTGTTTATGCTTGCTACAATTATTATGGCCACTTAACCAATTGAACTAATACATAATGGTATAAACACTAAAGTACAATTGCTAATATATATTCATTATCAGTGGATAACACATGAAATTCAACTTGTAATTAACTTGGATTTGTTATCTCGAAGTACACATTGAAATTAGTTGGACCTATTACACCATCAAAAATGGAGTGTTAGAGGTGATGTCTACTTTCTTAATAGATTTGAGCTATTGTTGAGCTCCTTTCGGTAGTTTTGTAGAGTATAGTTTCTCTCTGCCTCAAAATATATTTATTATTCAATCCCAGTTTTCTCTCCACTGTCTAGACCACGTATGTTTTTGAAAAAATACTTTTGTATTATACAGAAAATGTATAGGTACAAAAATCAATGATTTTTGTGCAATCGACACTATAAGGATGTTAATGTGTATACCCTAGGAGAAATATTCTTAAATCATTAAGCAACAAAAACCTCTATCTCTAGTTTGGATAGATACCTCATCAAATGTCAATTTGTTCAAATCTTCTAAAGACATGTTTTTCCCCTCCTAGACTTAAGTTCTTTGGCTATGCAAGTAGCTTGTTTCAAGCCAAAAGGTTCTATGTAAGTAACTGTATTTCATTGTAACACTCTCAAATTGGAGAAGAGCACACTTGCAACATTGCTATAAAAAAATAACCATCTATCAAAAAAATCTTTAAATCAAATAAAATATTAATGTTTAAACAAATATTGAATTTGTCCTAAGATGTTGTTTTTCTTGTGAAAAAATTGCTAAGAGGAAGGGCACTGTGATAAGAGGAAGTATCTTTAAAAAAAATCGATCTTTGAATCAAACACCTTTTTAATATTTCAAAGACTGGATTTTTGGTCCAAAAATGTCTTGGGGCGAAGTCTTCTAATGAATCGAGTATAGCTTGTAAATGGGTTTGAGTATTTAACTTTTTTTTATGAAAATTTTCCATATGAGGTTGTTTAGGGAAAGAATTTAGTTCACATTAGTTTTCCAAAACAATAATATTTTTAGTGAACTTTGATTTTCTTGGCTATGTAATTTTCGGTATTACGTGTCAGTGATTATGGAACTCAAAAAAGGTGGTCTTGTTTTATTCTTACAAAAGGAACATGCAAGTCCATGGTGGTGAAGAAACATATGTTAATTGTGACATCTAGATTGTTTCGGAAAATATTTATGAATGAAGAAGGGAAGATGGAACTATAAAGTGTGGAGTTTAAGGAAATTGTTGCAACATGATTGAAGTTGGGGGCTTCTCTCATCATGGCCAAGCACATTCCCTATCTCCGTTGGATGTTTCCATTGAAGAGGGAGTGTTCGCCAAGCATAGTGTAAGGAGAGACAATGTACCCAGAGCCAMCATGGAAGAGAATACACTCTCCAAGTAGGTGATTGGTGCCAAACAAAATGTTATGGATGCATTACTCACTCTACAAGAAAAATATGATCTTAGTGAGGGTATTTTTATTGGCCTCCTTTGGATAAGCCATAAGTCTACATTACACGTCCTTGTAATCATGTTTTAAGTGTCAATTGAATTTGGGGGTTCCTCATACCCAAACTTGAAGGCTAGAGAGATCTAAAACCTTGAGACGGATCAATAGCACCTTAATGTAGTTAAATAGTTTTAGGGTTCAAATACATTGAGGTTTTTACCTAGAGACTTATTATCCCTCGTGGAATTACGAGTTAATATAGATCTATTTTAGTAATAATAATTTGGATGATCCTTCTACCTAGTAGATCCATTCCCTCTGATTTTCATTTTTTTTTTTATGCTTTCATCCATTATAAAGTGTCTTTGTCCTTTGTTATCTTTGTTTCTTCAACATTACCAATTCATCATACAAATACAATAAGTTGTTTCCTATGGCGTATCGCAGGATTTGATCATAGTGGGTATGAATACAACAACAATAGTTATAGAATGGGCCATGGTTTAACTTGTTTGTAATCCACAAAATCAATTGAAAGTATAGGAAGAGATAGAAAGAGTGGTCAATGACATTGGTTTTCCTCATCTACCATACCTGCAGTGCATCACAAAAGAGGCCCTCTGCTTGCATCCACCCACTCCTATAATACTTCCACATAAAGCAACATAGAGTGTCAATATAGGTGGCGAGGATATACCCAAAGGATCCAATGTACCTATAAATGTGTGCGCTATTATTGGGGATCCAATTGTATGGAAGGACTTGGTGACCTTTAGGCCTAAGAGATTTATTGAGGAAGATGTTTCTATTAAGGGTCATGATTACTATTCTGATTTGATGTAGGGCATAGGATTTTCCTTAGTGAACAATTGGGTATTAATTTTGTTCAGTCTATGTTGCGACACCTACTTCATAATTTCATGTGGGCGCCCCCTAAGGGAATGAAAGCAAAAGATATGCATAGAACAATTAAGTTTTTTACAAGGAGTAGGTTAGCTTTGTAGAAATGGGAGTGAGAATCATGAACTGTCATAAGATATTCAAATATAATGATTATTAAAAGCATTCAAAACATAGGAATTACAATGAGATTTGTATGACATAACATGTTTCATCATTTTTTCATTGTTGTTAATTATTTTACTACAACCAACAAAGTTTTTATTAAAAGTCAAAGAAATAAGTACTTACATTTTTTATTCCACACTTAACTTATTTTTGGTGGAATTATTTATTTATTTTTATTACAAAATTTTGTGAAAATTATTTTCCAAATTTAATAGGAATTTTTTGGAACTTATAAGTTTACCTAATTGATGAATACTTTCATCGTAAAACTATATTGAAAATTCTTAACCTTTTTTTAAGGTGGCAAAACATATCATAACTCATTTGTCAAGAGTGAGGACAACCATACTCATCAATGGACTCATTGTTATTCAAGGAAAACCAAGCAAGTTGAAATAACCTGTTAATGGCAAACCAAGTCACTGGAAATAACACTTTGGTTGTCCATAAGAGGGCATACTTTGGCTCCTACAATATACCTCTAGTTCTTGGGCAGTGAACATGTTGGATCGTTAACCTATTTCCTTAAGTCGGAAGAAGGATATGAGCTCTTAGTCAATCACAAGTAGTTTTAAATCTTATTTTATGACCAAAATACAGTTTCACCCTAGATATTATATGCAAGAAAGGTAGCATTGTATATTGTTATTGTTGAGGCTAAGATTGTGCTTTTTCTAGCGAAAGTATTCACAGCATAACAAAGAAGAAAATCAAAGCTCCTATTTTAAATCTTGATTTACGAAAATCTTATGACTATATTGACTGGTGTCAACTCAGATTGATTCTTCTCAAAGTGGGCTTGGGTATTCAATTAACAAATTGGATTATGTCCAGTGTAACTTCTTCATCCTTCGTTGTCTTAGTAAATGGAGAACCTTTGGAATTTTTCAAAAGAGAGAGGGGGGTTCATCAAGGCTGTCCACTTTCCCCCCTACTTTTCATTCTTATGATGGAGGGACTCAGCCTATTATTGAAGAAAGCAGCTGCTGAAGGAGTGATCTCAGGTATAAATGTTTCTAGAATGACTAAAATTTTTCACTTGCTCTTTGTAGAAGACATTCTTATTATGTCAAAGGCGAGTATTGTTGAGTGGAAGAAGATAAAAGATATCATTGAGCTATTTTGTAGCGCTACAGGACTCTCAGTAAGTCAGCCGAAATCGACTTTCATGTATGAAGGGCTCAATGACCTGGAGCTTTCTATGCTCAAATCTCTTCTTTCATTTTCTTTCAACAAACTTTCAGAGGGTTTCAAATATTTGGGGTACTGCTTAAAGAGTGGTCCAAGCCGAGCTTCAAACTGGGGCTGGTTAGTTGCAAAATTCTCTCAGAGAATTTTGGGTTGGTATTATCGGTGGCTCTCCTTAGGAGGAAGATACATTCTCATCAAATCTATTCTGGAAGGACAACCGGTCTTCTAGATGTCTCTGGAATCCTTGCCTCGCTCTATCCTCAATAAGATTCATAAACTGATTTTTCATTACTTATGGAATGGCCGGTTAGACTCTTGTCAATATCATCTTTCCAGGTGAGATCTTCTTGCTACTCTTTGGAGACTTCTAACACATCATTTCAATTTAGAACTTAATGTTGCTACTCTTTGGAGACTTCTAACACATCAAAGCATCTGGCATCAGATTGTCATGGACAAATATTTAAAAGCTTCTTCTCTTGTAAATTGGCTCAGACAGCCTCAACACAATCGGCGTGCAGTCTCGAGGTTGTGGTCAAGTCTCCTCATATCATTGTCGGTTATTCTTTGTTGGCTCTGTTGGAGGCTAGGGGATGGGCGTCTTATTGCTATAGGAAGAGATGTGATTCTTGGCATGGGGGATCTTGCTAGGCTCAGTTCGAAAATGGTGCAGTTTATAAATGACAATATCATTAATTTAGCCCAAGCTTCATCCTGTGTAAATCCGATTACATTGACAGAGGTTTTGAAATCAAGCGGTGATCTGAATTTAACTGGTGCACGCGCGGTGGAGTGGAGTACTTTCATTGTTGACTTGAATAAATCGGGTGTAATTCTGAGGGGGGGGCAGGCTTATTTGCTTCTTTGGTCTGGAGGGGACGGTTCAGGTGTGCTATTTATTAAAAATTGCTATAATGCGCACATTTCCACTTTCAACCTTCCTGTCAGCCAAGGTTGGAAAGCAAGTTTGTGGAAACGGAAAGTTCAACTGAAGATTATCCTCTTCTTTTGGCTGGCAGTGGAGAACAAGTTACTCACATGGGACAACTTACAGTCAAAAGTTTGGATCGGTCCAGGTTACTGTCTCTTGTGCAAGAATTACGATGAAGATATTCATCATCTCTTTATTCATTGCCCATTTTCTAGGGAGGTTTGGTCCCATCGTTTGCACATGCTAAATTTGAGATCTCAGTGGTATGGAAATACTCTCGGTGAGTGTATGGACGAGTGGAACAGCAAGCCTGAAAATTCAAAAAAACTACCTTTGCTGGTTTGTTGGCACCTTTGGCTGGTTCGTAACAAAATCCTCTTTGAAGGAAAAATCCCATCAGCAAGGGTGACTGCCTACATGGCCTTAGGTGCTCTTGGAAATGTCTCGGTGAATGAAAAAGAGCACAATTTAAAAATAAATTCTATACTTATGATGAAGGGTTGTTCAATGGATTTTTTTGATGGAGCGTCGGAGGCTGGTAGCACAAATTGTGGGGCAGGTGGTGTTATTAAGTCGTGCTCATTGAAGGAATATAGATGGTTTTTAAATTGTGGGGAGGGAACAAACACCAAAGTGGAGCTGATGGGAGCGTGGGTTGCTCTTTTTATTGCCAAACACTTAGATATCAGCGATATCCAGTTATTCAGTGATTCAAAAGTAATAATTTACTGGTTAAGAAAAAAAGAAAACCTTCGAGCCATAAATATTGAAGGATGAAAAAGTAAATTACTAATTTGGTGGCCACCTTCAGGATTATTAACTTTCATCACATTTACAGAGAGAAAAATGTGGAGGCAAATTTTTTTATCTAAGAAAGCCCTAACAACGGTGAGCAGAAGACTTTTCTATCATTCTTGGGATGGAGTTGTTGCTGGAAATATTCAGCATTTTGATATTTTCTAACTACATGTGTTGAGTAGGCATTCTCTGTTATGTTTAGATCAGGATTGTGATTATTAGTGCTTTTATGGAGCCTTCAATTTTGTTTTGATTTTGGCCTATGTTTGGAGGACATGTCTCATCCCTCTTGTTGAGAGTTTGACAGATTTTTTCCCATTCGAACTGACATTATTGACTGGGTATGTATGAAAAATTATAGTATTAATATAATTAGTGTGAATTGCTGCTAGAAAAAATAGCATTTAACCTTAGTCTCATACATGAGATCAAATACCACTTTAACATATTGCTAATGAAATTTGAAAATTTATTAATACCTTTACCTTGCAAAATAATAATAATAAATATATTATTACCTCTCTCCATCAAAAATTAACCTTCACGATGGACATAAAGTTGTACACATGCTTGTTGTGTCATCCCACACATTTTTTGTTTCTATGTTCATACCATCCGCATGTTCATACGGACACTTTATTCTTACAGTCATATCTAATAACTAATCTCTGAGCTTGAAAAACCAGTCAATGAAACTACAAGCAATGACACCACTGCCCTAAAGGAAGGGACTTGCTGCTCTGCAAACCGTCTTGTTATTATTGGTTCTTCTTCTGTTGTACCTACACTTCTCATAAGGTTTGCCACTTCAATTATTTCTTGGACTATTTTCAAACATAATCATTGATTGATTGGCTTATTTAATGTTTTATATTCATGGTACTCTAGGGTTGAGCAAGATAGTTTGTAATAAGATTCTGAATGATCCCATTGCATAGCAAGTTAACCCTATATTGGATTCAGGAATAAAGAAATAGATAATATGCAAAAGTTTTTGCTTCTTTTAGCACCACAATTAGAATTCATTTCTTTCTTTTCTTTCTCTACATGTATGCTTTTAAGGATTTAAATGTATGTATTGGTGGGTTGTTGTAGTGAGTGATGCACTAGGCACTTTGTATTCAATTGAATCCTATCGAATCCAAGTTAATTTTTCAAAGTATTAACCCATGGAAGCCCCTTAGGTTATAATTATTTTATATCATTTAGTTTTATTTCATGGAATTTTGAATTTAAGTCTATATTTAATATATTTGATTTTTTTTTGGTGCATTACAGTTTTTTTTCCTCTCCCTTGTTCCTTTGCATCCTCATATCTATAGAAATGACCATATCTGTCTAGGTATGGTACTTCTTCACTCCTTATTTCTAAGTATTATTTCCTACAGGCTGAGATTTTTGGATTCATTCATTTGAATCTAAATAAAGTAAAGTGTAAATAGAATTATCCTCGGAGCTATTTTAAGAGAACAATAAACACTATAGGGTTTTGTCAATCTTTTAGGGTAGTTTACACCTTTCATTAAATGGGTATTTGGTCAACTTTCAAGTGGGCAGTTCAATGGGTATTTTTTAGCTAATAAAATACTTTCAAATCTAGGTGGAGCATTATAAATTTAGAAATTATCAAGAAGTATGATCATTATCTGAAATTCCCGGGCTTCTACATACAAACCTATGTTCACACCCAACTTTCAAGTATTTCAAGTATTTGATTTACTTAGATAATTTTATAACATTTATTTTTCAAGTCCACTCTCATCCTAAATTCCACGTTAGTAACCTTTTCCCAATAGAATTCAACCAACTTTAACTTT
>ML777091.1:399564-409685 GCA_009831015.1 Picea engelmannii
CACCTTTTTAATATTTCAAAGACTGGATTTTTGGTCCAAAAATGTCTTGGGGCGAAGTCTTCTAATGAATCGAGTATAGCTTGTAAATGGGTTTGAGTATTTAACTTTTTTTTATGAAAATTTTCCATATGAGGTTGTTTAGGAAAAGAATTTAGTTCGCATTAGTTTTCCAAAACAATAATATTTTTAGTGAACTTTGATTTTCTTGGCTATGTAATTTTTGGTATTACGTGTCAGTGATTATGGAACTAAAAAAAGGTGGTCTTGTTTTATTCTTACAAAAGGAATATTCAAGTCCATGGTGGTGAAGAAACATATGTTAATTGTGACATCTAGATTGTTTCGGAAAATATTTATGAATGAAGAAGGGAAGATGGAACTATAAGGTGTGGAGTTTAAGGAAATTGTTGCAACATGACTGAAGTTGGGGGCTTCTCTCATCATGGCCAAGCACATTCCCTATCTCCGTTGGATGTTTCCATTGAAGAGGGTGTGTTTTCCGAGCATAGTGTAAGGAGAGACAATGTCCCCAGAGCCAACATGGAAGAGAATACACTCTCCAAGAAGGTGATTGGTGTCAAACAAAATGTTATGGATGCATTACTCACTCTACAAGAAAAATATGATCTTAGTGAGGGTATTTTTATTGGCCTCCTTTGGATAAGCCATAAGTCTACATTACACATCCTTGCAATCATGTTTTAAGTGTCAATTGAATTTGGGGTTCCTCATACCCAAACTTGAAGGCTAGAGAGATCTAAAACCTTGAGACGGATCAATAGCACCTTAATGTAGTTAAATAGTTTTAGGGTTCAAATACATTGAGGTTTTTACCTAGAGACTTATTATCCCTCGTGGAATTACGAGTTAATATAGATCTATTTTAGTAATAATAATTTGGATGATCCTTCTACCTAGTAGATCCATTCCCTCTGATTTTCATTTTTTTTTTTATGCTTTCATCCATTATAAAGTGTCTTTGTCCTTTGTTATCTTTGTTTCTTCAACATTACCAATTCATCATACAAATACAATAAGTTGTTTCCTATGGCGTATCGCGGGATATGATCACAGTGGGTATGAATACAACAACAATAGTTATAGAATGGGCCATGGTTTAACTTGTTTGTAATCCACAAAATCAATTGAAAGTATAGGAAGAGATAGAAAGAGTGGTCAATGACATTGGTTTTCCTCATCTACCATACCTGCAATGCATCACAAAAGAGGCCCTCTGATTGCATCCACCCACTCCTATAATACTTCCACATAAAGAAACATAGAGTGTCAATATAGGTGGCGAGGATATACCCAAAGCATCCAATGTACCTATAAATGTGTGCACTATTATTGGGGATCCAATTGTATGGAAGGACTTGGTGACCTTTAGGCCTAAGAGATTTATTGAGGAAGATGTTGCTATTAAGGGTCATGATTACTATTCCCATTTGATGCAGAGCATAGGATTTTCCTTAGTGAACAATTGGGTATTATTTTTGTTCAGTCTATGTTGAGACACCTACTTCATAATTTCATGTAGGCGCCCCCTAAGGGAATGAAAGCAAAATATATGCATAGAACAATTAAGTGTTTTACAAGGAGTAGGTAAGCTTTGTAGAAATGGGAGTGAGAATCATGAACTGTCATAAGATATTCAAATATAATGATTATTAAAATCATTCAAAACATAGGAATTACAATGAGATTTGCATGACATAACATGTTTCATCATTTTTTCATTGTTGTTAATTATTTACTACAACCAACAAATTTTTTATTAAAAGTCAAAGAAATAAGTACTTACATTTTTTATTCCACTCTTAACTTATTTATGGTGGATTTATTTATTTATTTTTATTGCAAATTTTTGTGAAAATTATTTTCCAAATTTAATAGGAATTTTTTGGAACTTATAAGTGTACCTAATTGATGAATACTTTCATCATAAAACTATCTTGAAAATTCTTAACATTTTTTTAAGGTGGCAAAACATATCATAACTCATTTGTCAAGAGTGAGGACAACCATAATCATCAATGGACTCATTGTTATTCAAGGAAAACCAAGCAAGTTGAAATAACTTGTTAATGGCAAACCAAGTCACTGGAAATAACACTTTGGTTGTCCATAAGAGGGCATACTTTGGCTCCTACAAGATACCTCTAGTTCTTGGGCAGTCAACATGTTGGATCGTTAACCTATTTCCTTAAGTCGGAAGAAGGATATGAGCTCTTAGTCAATCACAAGTAGTTTTAAATCTTACTTTATGACCAAAATGCAGTTTCACCCTAGATATTATATGCAAGAAAGGTAGCATTGTATATTGTTATTGTTGAGGCTAAGATTGTGCTTTTTCTAGTGAAAGTATTCATAGCATAACAAAGAAGAAGATCAAAGCTCTTGTTTTAAATCTTGATTTACGAAAAGCTTATGACTGTATTGACTGGTGTCAACTCAGATTGATTCTTCTCAAAGTGGGCTTGGGTATTCAATTAACAAATTGGATTATGTCATGTGTAACTTCTTCATCCTTCGTTGTCTTAGTAAATGGAGAACCTTTGGAATTTTTCAGAAGAGAGAGGGGAGTTCGTCAAGTCTGTCCACTTTCCCCCCTACTTTTCATTCTTATGATGGAGGGACTCGGCCTATTATTGAAGAAAGCAGCTGCCGAAGGAGTGATCTCAGGTATAAATGTTTCTAGAATAACTAAAATTTTGTACTTTCTCTTTGTAGATGACATTCTTATGATGTCAAAGGCGAGTATTGTTGAGTGGAAGCAGATAAAAGATATCATTGAGCTACTTTGTAGCGCTACAGGGCTCTCAGTAAGTCAGCCAAAATTGACTGTCATTTATGAAGGGCTCAATGACCTAGAGCTTTCTATGTTCAAATCTCTTCTTTCATTTTCTTTTTTCAAACTTGCAGAGGGTTTCAAATATTTGGGGTACTACTTAAAGAGCGGTCCAAGCCGATATTCAGACTGGGGTTGGTTAGTTGCAAAATTTTCTTAGAGAATTTCGGGTTGGTATTATCGGTGGCTCTCCTTAGGAGGAAGATACATTCTCATCAAATCTATCCTAGAAGGACAACCGGTCTTCTGGATGTCTCTGGAATCCTTGCCTCGCTCTATCCCCAATAAGATTCATAAATTGATTTTTCATTACTTATGGAATGGTCGGTTAGACTCTTGTCAATATCATCTTTGCAGGTGGGATCTTCTCACCAGACCAAAACAAAATGGGGGGTGGGGGTTTCGTAACCTCTATCATTTCAATTTAGCACTTAATGTTGCTACTCTTTGGAGACTTCTAACACATCAAAGCGTCTGGCATCAGATTGTCATGGACAAATATTTAAAAGCTTCTTCTCTTGTAAATTGGGTCAGACAGCCTCAACACAATCGGCGTGCAGTCTCGAGGCTGTGGTCAAGTCTCCTCATATCATTGTCGGTTATTCTTCGTTGGCTGTGTTGGAGGCCAGGGGATGGGCGTCTTATTGCTATATGCAGAGATGTGATTCTTGGCATGGGGGATCGTGCTAGGCTCAGTTCGGAACTGGTGCAGTTTACAAATGACAATATCATTAATTTAGCCCAAGCTTCATCCTGTGTAAATCAGATTACCTTGACAGAGGTTTGGAAATCAAGCGTTGATCTGAATTTAACTAGTTCGCGCGCGGTGGAGTGGAGTACTTTCATTGATGACTTGAATAAATCGGGTGTAATTCTGAGGGGGGGCCAAGCTGATTCGCTTCTTTGGTCTGGAGGGGACGGTTCAGGTGTGCTATCTATTAAAAATTGCTATGATGCCCACATTTCCACTTTCAACCTTCATGTTAGCCAAGGTTGGAAAGCAAGTTTGTGGAAGTGGAAAGTTCAACTGAAGATTATCCTCTTCTTTTGGTTGGCAGTGGAGAACAAGTTACTCACATGGGACAACTTACAGTCAAAAGGTTGGATCGGCCCAGGTTACTGTCTCTTGTGCAAGAATTACAATGAAGATATTCCTCATCTCTTTTTTCATTGCCCATTTTCTAAGGAGGTTTGGTCCCATTGTTTGCACATGCTAAATTTGAGATCTCAGTGGTATGGAAATACTCTCGGTGAGTGTATGGACAAGTGTGACAGCAGGCCTGAAAATTCAAAAAAACTACCTTTGCTGGTTTGTTGGCACCTTTGGCTGGTTCGTAACAGAATCCTCTTTGAAGGAAAAATCCCATCAGCAAGGGTGATTGCCTACATGGCCTTGGGTACTCTTGGAAATGTCTCAGTGAATGAAAAAGAGAAGAATTTAAAAATAAATTCTATACTTATGATGAAGGGTTGTTCAATGGCTTTTTTTGATGGAGCATCGGAGGCTGGTGGCACAAATTGTGGGGCAGGTGGTGTTATTAAGTCGTGCTCATTGAAGGAATATAGATGGTTTTTAAATTGTGGGGAGGGAACAAACACCAAAGCGGAGCTGATGGGAGTGTGGGTTGCTCTTTTTATTGCCAAACACTTAGATATCAGCAATATCCAGTTATTCGGTGATTCAAAAGTAATAATTCACTGGTTAAGAAAAAAAGCAAACCTCCGGGCCATAAATATTGAAGGATGAAAAAGTAAAATTACTGATTTGGTGGCCACCTTCAGGATTATTAACTTTCATCACATTTACAGAGAGAAAAATATGGAGGCAGATTTTTTATCTAAAAAATCCCTAACGACGGTGAGCAGAAGACTTTTCTATCATTCCTGGGACGGAGTTGTTGCTGGAAATATTCAGCGTTTTGATATTTTCTAACTACATGTGTTGAGTAGGCATTCTCTATTTTGTTTAGATCAGGATTGTGATGATTAGTGCTTTGGTGGAGCCTTCAATTTTGTTTTGATTTTGGCCTATGTTTGGAGGACATGTCTCATCCTTCTTGTTGAGAGTTAGACAGATTTTTGCCCATTGAAACCAGCATTATTGACGGGGTATGTATGAAAAAATATAATATTAATATAATTCGTGTGAATTTTCTGCTAAAAAAAATAACATTTAACCTTAGTCTCATACATGAGATCAAATACCACTTTAACATATATTGCTAATGAAATTTGAAAATTTATTAATACCTTTACCTTGTAAAATAATAATAAAAAATATATTATTACCTCTCTCCATCAGAAATTAACCTTCACGATGGCCATAAAGCTGTACACATGCTTGCTGTGTCAGCCCACAAATTTTTCGTTTCTATGTTCATACGGACAGTATATTTTATTATTTTCTTTCTACACTCCTTGAAAGCACACACTTCGGGGGGCTGTTGAGCAGAAAATAAAAGATGAATGAATGAGTCTTCCTGCACGCTTACCTCAAAGCCTCACATATATCTTTTGATACGCTTTCTTTTGTAGATGAGGAACACTTTGACTCTCTTATGGCTAAGGCATTGAATTTGAAAAAGCATTTGCTTTCATTAACTATTAGAAGAAATTGGCGTTCGTGTTGATTGCTAGACTCAGAGCTATTGAACATGTCTATGCATGCTAAATTCTAGGCTCCCACGACACTCACACACATCGGCCATTTGCATGGCGACTAAGGTATTAAGTAATTACTTTTGTTAGCTATTGGAAATCGCCATCAGAATGGGTTTTCGTGTTGTCATTTATTAATTTATTAATAAAGATATGATTTGAAAACACTAGTGTAAATGCATTTTAACTTTCAAAGTTCTATTAGTTGGTTGAAGTGAAAAAGTGTATGAATATTTTGAAATGAAGGAGTGTCTTCAATTCCAGTTTTCATGAACCTAAACAAGGGTATCCTTGCTTAGATTATGCTAGTGTGGTGTGGGGTGAGACAAAATGGATTTGATAGCTTGAATATGAGAATCTTAAACCTTTTTGGTTGTAAGGTCTGTCACAAGCTTTGACAAATCCTGGATGATTTCCATGGAAGGGACTCATCGTACCAGAAGTGGAGGGGGGTTGGTAGTCAATGCAGTGATCATATTATTTCTTTTAAGATTGTGGAGAGAGTACAGATCCACAAGCCTCCAGTGATTGGTTTAGGGGTTTAGAGAAATATTTGGTGGCATGTAGCTCAGAAGACACAAACATGGTTTATGTAAAGAAGATAGATTTGATTATTCTAAGTAAAATATCCTTGATCTCTCACGGACCAATATGAAAAATATTCTGACCTTGCCAATTATTTTAGCTTGTGGTGTTTCGCGTGTGGATGTATGTTCCATTAAAGGGGGAAATGGATACTCTTGAGGTCCTATAGTGATCGTTCTCTTTCTATGTGCTTTGTATGAAGATCGATGCTTTAGTGGAAGGGAAAGAATGAGATAGTTTTAGGGAAGCTCCTATAACTTTATTTAAATTCAAAAAATATTGACATATTTTGTTTTAAATGTTGCAATAAAATTTAATAGGGCTTGCAACATTGTGGTATGGTGACTAGAGAAAGTAATCGTTTCTGAATATTTCCTCAAACCATTGTGTTGTTGTCTTCTCTATCTAGCTGCATAGACTACCTTGAATCAATGAGAAATTAGGATCCCCTATGGACATTTCTTAAAACAATGGCATTCCAATCATCAAACTAATGACCAGAGTCTTTATGATCCCATGATGGTTTCTAATGAATCCAAGCCTCTAGGTATTCATATTTTCATGATTTTACTCAACACCTTTAGGCTATAGTGTCACTCTAATTAAGGTTTTTAAGTGAATTTGGGTTTTGAAATGCAGTTGCTATATATCAAAATTGCATATATTCACTAGTTAAGTCCTACCTTCCTAATATTTTTCTAAATTATGAGGATGTTTGCTTGATTCATAAGAATGGTAATGGAGAGCTAGTACCTTTTCTCGTGTCAGATCACCTTCAACCAGGAGATACGAATTTGAAGGGAAGATAACAACATTACACATAAAAAATTTAAATCATATTAAAGAAATATTGGGAAAAAACTATAATGGACATTGAGTAGAATCCAAACATGCATATCATTGACACTGAAGGAAAAGAGGCATAAATCTAGATATTGATTGATTAAGCTAAATAAATACTTGAAAGCATGTTAATTACAAGTTGAGTGATTTTTGGTCTCAAGATCAAAGGACATTATTAGGTATAGAGAATAAACTAGATAAATATGACTCAACAAGGTAGAAAACCAAAAGTGCCAAAAGAAATTTCAACAGTTAAACCCTCTAATTTTTCTAACAGAGCAGTGAATGTTTATGATATGCCTTCTCATAAGGTTTTATTTGACTCAAGAAACAAATCTAATGCACTAAGAAAAAAAATCTTAATTTTGTGGATAAAACGTTTGAATCTTCATTCATTTTTCCTTGATAGGATATATTGTGTATGCAGTATATGCAACCTCAATTCATAAATTGTATCTTATTTGATCCATCATTCATGTGTGTCTATGGATACATTGTTCTTCCTTTAGAGATATCTGCATGTACTTTTCAATGACAACAGGTTGCATGCTTGTATTACAGAGCTCGACATGTCGCTTTCTCTTGAGGTGAATTTTTTCAATCTTTCTACTCTAGCCATGATCACTATTAAAGAATGATTATTTTGAATAATGTTTCAAAAATCAAATGAAAGAATAATTATCATGATAGGATGTATTGTGTCTGTAGTAAGTAGCAACCTGAATCATTCATGCATCTTTAGATTTTCTCTTCTAAAGAAATCAAACCATTGATTGAGGGCCTCAGATCACTTCATTCAATTATCTTTCAACTTCACTTCAATTGGTTTAACTTCATTCTTTGGTCTCTATCTCATGTGCACCAACACTGCCACTTTAGACTTTGCTTCACTTGGTTTAACTTCATTCTTTGGTATTTATCTCATATTGGCGTCGACCTCCCAGTCTAGGATCGTTCATTGCACTGAGTCAAAGTGACTCCTTAGATTCCTACCTAGAACCCAAACCTTCTATCACGAGTCCTTCCTTTTTCTAGCGCAGGCTATGTGGCACCCACGGACCCTCTTCTTTGATGTGACCACGGACTATGACCATGGGCCATCTCCCTTTGCGACCCCGCGCTTCGGGACTTTCGCAAGCGTCTTTCTCCTCTTTCCTGATTTATGAATCGGGGAATACTTCGGGACCAATCTACGGTCCACGTTCCTCTCGCGATCAACAACTATGATCACTTGTGCAAGTTCGGACTTCGTGAATTCCTGTCTCAGTTGTTCACTCTTTGACTTACCTCGAATTGCGTGGATCTCTGCCATGTGCCCTCTGGATCCAACGGTCCAGAATGAAATCACTCTTCATGACTTTCCGAAGACCTTTGTTTTCTTCCAGAAAATTTTCCGAACCTCCTTCTCTCGAACCTCTCGATCTTCTGACACCTGTCTCCTCCTCGATGATGGATGATTTCTCTGTCTTCGGGACTTTGGCCAATCCTTGAATCCTTTGCACACCTAGCACAATTTCACCTTCTTTCGAGACTTAGGTTGTTCTCAAACTTCCTCTGCACTCCTTATAGAACTTTACACAGACTCTTCTGGGATTTTGCTCGGCTTGAAAATCTCCAAGGTTCCCAGTTCCCTTCCGTCCTTCAATGGACTTCTTCTTCTTCTTTCCCTTCTGGCAGTCTCTCGCTCTACTTCCTGAGCTTGTAAGATGGACTTACAGTATCTTGGGCGCACTCCTTGCGCTCGGCTAAGCTTCTCGACGGCTTCTCCTTTCGCCTTAGGGAAAGGTTTAAGGCATCTCCTTTCCTTTGTCGATGCACTTCTTGCAAAGCCTTCCTTCACCAGAATGTTCAGCAATTCTGGGGTTCTCCAACACCTCCAACCATGTTGCTTCTGTGCATGCTCACACTAACTCAATGCCCTCCTAGCAGAGTATTTTAGAGTGTTCAATAACTCGGAGTTGTTCTTTCTCTCACACAGTCTTTCTTTCCAAGGCACTCAACCACCTTGAAATTTCTCCCTGAGTCTGTGAATTAATCTGGTGTGCCCTCCTGGTAGCTTCTCTTCTAACTCCACTAAGTTTAGACACACACTCCTTGTGTTGGCTTACAGAGTTTCCTCTCTCTCTCGCGCACTCCTTGCACTTAGCCTAGAGAACCAGACTTAACTCAACACACTCTCAGATAGAAAATTGTATCTCTATCCCTACAAACGATTTATAACATTCATCTACAATTTAAACTTATGTAAAAGGAATTCATGACACAACATCCATTACACAGAAATTGGAAACAGGAAAAATTGTCATTTTCTATTAATGGCGGAATGCCAAATTACAATGGTGGAGTTCGATCTACAACTGAGTCTTGGCTCTCTCTATTTCTCTCCTTACAACCCAACCAACAACAACCTCTTCTTGGCAACAATACAAAGATTTATACAAGAGGGGCTCAATGAGCTTCCCTCGCAAGCTAAACTAGTGGTCTCAAATCACCATTAAAAATGCCTATTGAAAGGGCAAATTACAATGATGGAAATCTGCTCCAAATCGGAAGTAGATCTCCCCTGCTGTCAGCCTATTAATGGCAACCTTATCTCCAACTTGTGTGAAGCCATATCTTTCTCTTCCAGCTTGTCTTCATTAAATGTTTGGATCTCGCCTTAGATTCTCGAGGCAAAATGAGAGGGCGGCGCCTCACCTCCCTGAAATGCACACCATGTGTGTTAATGAGCTAGCGTGTGCTGAGGTGGAGCGATGCT
Source organism: Picea engelmannii (assembly GCA_009831015.1). Classification (NCBI taxonomy): domain Eukaryota; kingdom Viridiplantae; phylum Streptophyta; class Pinopsida; order Pinales; family Pinaceae; genus Picea; species Picea engelmannii. Next base: position 409,260 of record ML777091.1, read on the forward strand.
CCTACATCACATATGCACCACCACAGCCACTGTGATGCATGTCACAGGTGTACTGCATGTCACAGGTGTACAAAGATGCATATGCAGTGAGACCTTAGTCAATTCATTAAGAGAATATTGTTTATTCTTGTTAGTGCATCAATAATATTGCCAATGCATTATCTATGCACTCATCGGGACAAAGCAAATGTCATGGGATAAGCCACTTAGAAATTAGTATTTTTAAATTATTTTACAACATTTACAAATAGAGAAAAAAAAACCACTTACACCAAGAGTAAATATGTCCCATCAAACTTTATGAACCAATCAAAAATTCAGAAATTCAATATATATATATATATATATATATATATATATATATATATATATATATATATATATATATATATATATATATATATATATATATATATATATTTTTTT
>ML777091.1:416630-477725 GCA_009831015.1 Picea engelmannii
AGCCCGAGGCAAATTCTGAGTTAATCCAAAATAACTCTGTACCATTGTGCTTTAATTCATTTCGAATTTTGAAGAAGACTCTTGGACAAGTGTTGAAGGATAAATACATCAAAGGTCAGGAAATATCATTTGAATCAATGCAACAATCTTGTCAGTCTTTTCAGGATCCCATAGCTGATCGGTTGGATGGCCTGTGTGGTCAAAGTCTTCCTTCATCATCCAAATATGGGATAAAACGTTGTTATGATATTGACATGATCAAGCAGTCAGCTTCTTTTTCGTTTGCAGCAGAGACATCATTTCACAAACCATCAGAGCATCCACAGTCGTATGAGGAAGTGTTGAAAGACACAGAATGCATAGGTGAAAAATCGAGTCTTGATGTTGAGTTGTTTGAAGTTGAAAATCAAAAGATGGGCCAAACCTATATTGATCCTGTAAATACATATATGGAGAAATGTTTTAATACAGGATATTTTTCCATTGCCAGTGTTTTTCCTATTGTTCGGGTTTATCAAAGTTTATGTAAGGGAAAGCAGGTTGGGAATTACTCTCAAGCATGAGTAATAGACTTATTTCTGACTTTCATCACAGACAGTGAAAGAACAGAGCCACTAAATCAACTGTTGGATTGGTTCCATTGGCATTTTTCCATTACCTAGCTGAGCAATGATTGCAGTAGGGTAGGTAGGAAAAAATGAATAAGCTCAGCATTCCGAGCATCTCTTTTTAAGCAGTGTTTATTTTCATTTGGTTTCAGTTGCAAGATCAAAACAAGTACAAGTTGCAGAATAAGATTTTGAGATCAGCCCAATGGATAAAGCACCGGTCTGCATGATTCATAGGTCTGTGGTTCTTGACACCTCCTGAAAGAAGTTGCCATCCCCAAGTGGAGCCTATGTTGGAGTCCTATAATTATAGGCGACTCGATTCTTCGACTGTTGATTTGGCGTTTCTCTCGTGATGACAAAGTATGGCTCGGTTGATCCCGCTCCCTCCCTCCATTCTTTTCGCTCGATCCCCCATCACCCTGCTGCATCCTTCATACACGTTGCGCCCTCACTCCCTTGTCATGTGGCCGCATTGACTACCTCTTGCACGTCACCCATCCATGAATAATCAGACTTAGGATAGAAAAAATAACAATAAAGTTAGTTAGATTAACTGATAATGTTAGTATAGTTAGTATAGGTTAAACTAATAAATAAATAAATATTTAATAATTAATTAATTATTAATTAAGTTAAAAATTTAGTTAGTAACTAGGTTAGTAATTAGGATTAGTTAACTATTAAATAAAACAAATTAAAAAACAAAAACATAAAAAGAAAATAAAAAGAAAATACAAAAATTATATAAAAACATATATATTAAAACATTAAATAACATATAAAACAAATGCATAATAAATAAAATATATAAAAACCAAAACATATAAGACAACAAACAAATATTAAAAAATATACAACACAAATTACATAAACATAACAAAACGTAACCCATAAATTAAAAAAAAAAAACATAAAATATAAAATACATATTATAATAAAAATACAAAATAAAATAAAAAAACATAAATGAAACTAACCTAAGTCTACCCTACCCCACTCATACCTCACCCCCACGTCACACTCCACCCAAAAGACTCCCGTGCACCTTACACCTCACGCCCCCCATTCAAACTCACGCCAAGCAAATCAAACGGCTCATAAAAATTCTGGACCCCCCCTCACCATCCGGAATTTAACGAGAGGGGGGTTCCGGAATCCCCATTAAACTCCACGTATTTTCCCTTATATCATATCCAAACGAATCAAATCCAYGGCTCATAAAAATTTCGGACCCCCCCTCACTATCCGGAATTTAACGAGGGGGGGGGGGTCCGGAATTTTGCGTTTCATGAAAAAACCACTTTTGCCTTTGTCTTGCCATTTTTGCCTGTTTTACCACGTCCTCTCTCAGATCGATTTTTGGGAAAATGGAGACGGATTTTAAAAATCCGAGAGAGGTTTTTTCTCAGCATGGGCTGAAGAACAAAAACCTCTTTCAGTTTTTTCAACGGAGCCACGAGCAGAGAGAATCGAAGCTATCTTCGAGGCCCATTTTTCCAGATTCTCAATTTTCCGTTACAGTCCCGATCTTGCAGAAGCTGTTACGGCCAGCTGGGGACGAATTTGGAGAAACCGAAGGAGGTTTTTTTCCAAAACATGTCCATATACAATAAACCCTTTCAGTTTTCGCCCAGGTGTCATCATTGAAGAGAAAATCACGTCTTCTCGGACCCCTTTTTCGCAGAAAATCGGTCCGTCTTTCATGGCAGAAAGCTCCAAATTTTGTGGGAGTGGTGGCTATTTTTGGCCGAGGTGGTTAAACCGACTTCCGAAACTTATTGGGATGATCTATCCTATTTATTCAGATGGTTTTAATGTAAAAGGGTTCAACCTGTGAGGTTCCTGGCTGGACTGTGGGTTGTGCTTGGCCAGAAAACTTATTTCTGTAATTTTGAATGATCAATCAGTGATGGACATGTTATTTTTGCTACAGGATTCTTGTGTGGATGTATTGGTGGTGTTTTTCCTCTGTTAAAGTATTTTCCTGTCATCTTTCCAATTGTTTTTTTCAGTTCTTATTGTCAGAAGTAAGTAAACAGAGCAGAATTTATCATCAGATACTCTGCATCTGTCATTTTGGCAATCTTTATGTTATTCATCTAAAGAGCTCAGTCAAGGAATTCTTAGTTTCTCCTTTGCTTGGTTTTTTCTTCCCTTATTTCTTCTTTTAAAACTCAATTCGATCCAATATTGCCGCTTCCTTGCCCTGTGTAAGAGCTTTGTCCAAATCTGAGAATGGATCACATATTCAAGTGCAGACCCCATTTGCCCAATGGCCCTCCTTGTTGTTCCAAAACAACTATTTAAAAACCCCAACCTCACATTTGCATAACTAGCCTAATACCTATTAAACAAAGCTATATCAGACAGAGAGATCCCTCTCTGAGTCTTGGAGGGATAGATCCAAGATTCGAAGTGGTTTTGATGTTGCCTCTGTGATTGCCTTACAGCCTTGGGCAAATTACAGAGTGCTAACAGGGGGAAACAAAATTAGCAAAGTCTTCCACGACATAAATGTATGGGTAGCTAACCTTTGTTGTGTGTCATCTCAATTCATTTTTCACAACCCATGTCACTGTGACAAATAGAGTTGTCTTCTTAAATTGCTGGGAGTTTAGTATTCTTCAATTGTTGGGAGTTTAGTGTTTTTCTCTCGATAGACTAGGAACATTCATGGGGTCATACAAGTATTGTTTTGCCTTACTTGAACCAAAAATTGGTGAATTTTGTTTTCATTTCCAACCATTTACATGTGAATTTTGTGTTCATTTCCATCCAATTACATGTAGAGCAGTAGTTGATCCAACCAAATAGTGTCTGAGATAGAAATAACTAATAACATACTTCCAATGTGATAACACAATGCATTTATGCATACGAATCCATACATGTCATTTTTTTTCTTAATTGAAAACAAAAAAACTCTAGATGAAATCAATAAAATCATATGTTAGTTATGACACATAATCCTCTTATAACATGAAAAAAAAAAACAGAGAATAGATTTCCCTCTTCCATACTCCTAAAATTACACATCTTCCTTTTTAATTTATAAAAATATACTTATCTTTTTCATACAATTATATATTTATTATAATATTGTATATACATATTTTAAACATCAACCAACTTAATTTGATTAAATCACTTTCCTTTATCTAGGCCAAGTATGCATTGGAGTTTCCATGGCATTAGAGATGACATAATTTTGCAATATTATTATTATGTGCATAGGTGGTTGAGAGATTCAGGTATAGTGCAGTTGAATTTCTATCAAAAGCATCACGTAGAACTGCACTTTATGGTAGTTATAGGGATGTTTGAGTCAGAGTTTTCTGTGAGTAGAATTTCCTTTACAAAACTTGGTACAATGGTGACTATTATAGATGACCTCTATAATACTCACAGAATGTTGGATGAACTCAAAATCTTTACAAAGGGAGTGAGATGGTAAATTCAAATCATAGATATTTTTAAAAAATTAACCATGAATATATTCATACTGTGAAGGTGTGTTTACATAGTAAATGTAAATTGTATTATAAATTGTTTATTGATTTGTACTATAACTTTGGTGTCTGATTTAAATAAATTTGAGGTGTTTGATTGAAATGTCCACCCTATTTTATATGTTGCGATTATTTTACTTATATTTTCTTTTGTTACTAGTATTCATTTATTGGGCATAGATTTGATAAATGATCATTTATCTTTTTGGAATTTATTATAACTATTTTCTTCTTCTTTTTTAGCAACTTGTGTTAATTTTAATCATACAAATGAGCCCTACATTAAAATGGAAGTCTTTTAAGTAGGACTTCCATTTTTTTAGCATTATATCAAAGATAATGTTAACCAATCTAGGACTTCCATTTTTTTTTCTCTATTACTATTTGGTTGTGATTGCAAAAAACAAATGACATTATAAAAGAAATTTTATTACTATTTGGTTGTGGTTGCAAAAAACAAATGACATTATAAAAGAAATTTGAAAAGATTAATACTAAACTCGTGTATAAGATAAAATAAGGTTTTTCAAAAATATGATAAAGTTACGAAAAACTATATAAAATTATTTAGATATTTCAAATCCTTGTGTCAATTGAAATATTGGGCATATCATAATATTAGTTGATGTGCAGCAAAGTATTGGTACTGTATTTTTATTGGTGTCTTTGCAATTTATTGTAACTTTGAAAGAGAATTAACATGAACATAAAATACAGTCGCATCAACTTGCTTTTTCTACTTTTCTGAACAATTTTCGTTTTCAATTGAATAGAAAAGACCTTTGTGAGTACCCATAGCATGCACTGTCCCTACAAACCCTAGCACTCAATTGAAATAGTTTTTTGCAGACACTCAAATCGTTGCCATATCCACCATTGCATATTCATATGCTTATGCGTTAAGCCCTAAAAAGGGAAAAAAGGTAATACAAAATTCCAAAAAGATAATACAACCAATAAAAACTCTTGCAAGAATTTAGCCAACAAACACACACGGGAGGAATTGTCAGCTGCAACATTCCTTGAAACTAGGGGTATGATGCGGAGTGCCCTACAAAATAAGGATATGTGACTCTTCGATGAGGCTATGTCATGGGTAAGGTGAGTCGGCTTGTATAGAATCCGTTGAAGGGATAGATGCTCGTTGTTGATGGTACTATTGATGAAGCCTTGTTCCTCCCATGGCTTGATGGATTTGTAGAGAAAAAAACCCTTGTCTTCTGCACACAAGAGCCTCGTTCTTGACATGGCCAGTTGTAGATATCAAAACCCTCATCTTCTGGACACTGAGAGAAACCTCTCATTCATTTTCAATTTAGGACCATAGAAACCTCTCCTAGTCTTGGATTTTGCTAAGCATTGTAATCTTTTCAGCTACACAAGGAGATCCTTAAATATCTAATTATGATTTGTATAATGAAGATTTTGGAAACATTGTTCCCACATAGATTAACTAAATCAAATAAATCACTTAAATAGAAAACAATCTTGCCATCATTCACATGTATATATGCTTTTTTTTTTTAATAAACTTTATAATGAACATACCATTAATATGAATAATATAATGATATAATAAGTTTACTTCAAATAATATAATACTATAATAAGTATAGCAAGATCATATGATTTTTCAAATGTTAAAAATTTGAAAATGAATATGAATATTGTTAAAATCATAACCAAACGGACTTGTTCACAATGAGGAGGATGAGTAGTTAGGGTTTTGGTAGAATAGGTGGAGACATCTAATTAGTGGATTATTAAGAAGATCATATAGAAGGAGAGGATATTTGGACTCATTAGTGGAGTGGTTTCCTAGCTCAAACTTATTTGGGTGATAAAGGGGGAGTTCTAGTGAGGACAAAGGAAAATTAGGGTTGGAGGCTTAAGTGGGTGAAAAAGCATGTACACAAACCTTGTTAGGTGATGTCAGAGTCAATTATTGGTCAATTTACAAGGGCTTACTCCCAAAGTCTAAATTTTTGGTTTTAGACTTTAGTTATGGATCATTGGTTCGGTGCATTAAAGGGGCTAATTACTCTCCATGAAATTCAGTTAAGGTTGTGTCAAATGTGGTATTTGTTTCAAAATCGAGGTTAAAAGGAGGGTTAGTTCCCTTTGGATTGGATATTAAGAAATGTGATACATTCAAAGACATGTAGAATTCCAATGGTCTCCTAGAACATTAGGTTGGGGTGAATAAGGAATGTGCATTGAACTCAATTCAAGATCAAGGAGAGGTGTTGATGTTTGATGAACGGTCTTTCAAAATTTTGGCTAAAGGGGTAGGGTTTGTAGGAGAAAATTTGGATCTGGAGTTATCTTGTGGAGACCTCCAAGGTAATGAGAAAGAAGTTAAGACTCGGGATGGAAGGATCCCTAAGAGACGAAGAATACTTATCAAGAAAAAGACATTGGGATTAATATGGTAGTTGGTGAGGATTTGGGAGTGGATCAAGTCATGGATTACATGGGTAAGGTTCTGATAGGAAATTTTTGGGGGAGGGAAAACTTAGCATATACCTTAAACTCGTGGATGTAATAGTTTTGGAAACTCATAATAGGGTATGGTCATGTTTATTATATTTTAGCTTGATGTTGGCTTGGTTTCCTATTTCGATTCGAGGAAAATGCTTATAAAACCTTAAATGGTAGTTGGTTATAGGGTACATATTTTATATCCTTGAAACATTGGCATGGATTTTTTGACCATGGTTGAAGCATCTACTAAAATTATGATTTGGTTGAAAGTGTTGGGGCTTCCTTTGGAGTTTTGGACAAAAACATTTCTAGAAAATTTAGCAAATGTGTTGGGAAAGTTCATTTCGGTGGATCCCTATTTCAAAACTAGTGTATTCAATACTATTTCCAAGGTATTAATGGAATTGAACACTAAGGAGGGCTTGGTTGAGAGTGTGCATATTGATATGGGTCATAAAATTCATATGTTCTAGATTACTACAATGTGCCTTTCACATGTGTTAGGTGTCATGTGCAAGGTCACATTTCCAATTATTTTACAAAGCCTTTTATCAAGAAATTCTAGTGGGGGGAAAGTATGTCTCATTTAGTTTCTCTTACCTCTCTCACTAGTAACAATGTTAATGGTGTTTTGGGGGTTGTGGCGACTATCCAAATCACTACAATTTTGGCTTCAAACCCTAATGGGATGCCCAGGGTGAAGAAAGGGGTATGAATCCGATCATTTGAAAGTGAGTCCATATCTCGATCTAGTGGTAAAGAGAACTTTGGATCTTCTATGTTTTTAGTGTTGATTACAGAAGTAGGCCCTTTCTTAGGTTTGATAATTTCGAAGAGGGACAAATTTCCTTTGGTCAATATCATCTAAGACCAAGAAAGGGGAAAGATATTTTTAGGGGGGAAGTTTTGGGGGGTCTTGATTGTGATCATTTGGTTGGTTGAGCCAATTCTATGAGACATGAGTATCAATCAACAATGTTTCATGCCCTATGGAATCAAGTCCTTCAAATATCAGGTATTATGTGATGATCCCACACTTGAAGTTTGTGATGTTCTTTTAAGACAACCCTATATGTGGAAACATCATGGTGTTTATGAGTCTAGACCCCATAGTGTCGTTGTCATTTTTTGAGGTCATCTCTACAAGGTACCATAGGTAGTTCTAACTACCACGATTTACTTGACCTCAACAAAGTTATGCAAGAAAGCAATCTTTTAGACCGAGATATTTTTCTTCTTCATGATTCGTTCAGAAGGTGAACATAAGATCACTACAATTACCATGACCTATACATAAGGTCTCTCTACACAACAAAAGCAAGTGGATAAGGTAGTGGAAGAATACAAAAATACATTTGCTTCACTTGTAGGGGTGCCTCTACACTGCTAGGTCAAGCATTCAAGTGATTTGACATCTGGTACTCCTTTACATTTTATCCCAATATATAGACTCTTTCTTCTATAGAATGAAGAAGTCAAACTTTAGATTCAAAATCTCTTCCAAAAGGGCCACATTGGATTAAGGTCCTGACCTTAAGGGAGCCCAATTGTGTTGGTGCATAAGAAATATGAGACATGTTGACTTTGTATTAACTGCATAGCTCTAAAAAAATCATTGTCAAGAATCGATATCCAATCCCTCGGTTTGATGATATTCTTGATCAGTGCAAGGCCAATGCCAAATTTCTTAGTAAGATTGATATGAAGTTAAGTACCACCAAGTACCAATTGATCAAACTTATGTATGGAAGACAACCTTCAAGTCTAAAGAAGGAATTTTGAGTGGTTGGTGATGCATTTTGGCTTAACTAATGCATCGACAACTTTCATGAGGATGATAGATGATATCTTGCAGTGGGTCACAAATTCTCTTGTAGTCACATACTAGGATGATATCCTCATCTCAAGAAAAACTTGGGCAAAGCATTTGTAGCACATTCAATAGATCTTGAGCACCTTATGATGACAAAAATTATATGTCAATCTAGATAAACGCTCATTCGACATGCAAAGAATTCAGTATCTAGAATACATCGTGGATGAACATGGTGTGCATGTGCATCTAGACAAGATCTAAGTCATTCACAATTGGCTAGCCCTGATGACTTCAATAGAGCTCTACAACTTTTTGGGCCTCACCAAATTTTGTTGTAGGTTTTCATTTGGATTATCCCATATCACTTGGCCCCTAAGCCAAGTGACCAAGGGTGGGGCCAAACCCAAGTTCATATGGATTTTTTCACAATAGAAAGCATTCAAGGACTTGAAACAATGTCTTTGTTTGATGCCAGTAAGCACTCTACCAAACCTACAACAACCTTTTGAGATTGATACAAATGCTTCATATTATGTTATTAGTGCAAACCTCACTCAACATGGAGATTTGATGGCTTATCATAGTGAGACATTCTTATATGCACTTAGCAAGAACCCCACCTATGACAAGGAGATGTATTCCATTTTGTAACTTTGTCATCAATGGAAGCATTAAATTCTAGGGAAGGAGATGATCATCCACACTAATCATGGATCTTTATAGCTCATATATATGTGGGGAAAGTTATAGAATGATTGTCTTCATAAGTGGTCTGCATGCCTACAACAGTTCCACCTAAACATCAAGTATGAGAGGGGTAGCACAACTTGTTAGCAAAAAGAGGATTGCAGAGCAATAAAATAAAATAGATGCGGAAATAAAACATAGAATATACATAATAAAAATAGAGACACAGATATGCATGGTTCACTCGATGTGGGATACATCCATGGAGAAATTTCCAGGTCCTTCCTTTATTATTATCAATCAAATGTATGGATACAACCTACAACACACCTGTTATAACTTCCTCTTCTTTCTCTCATAGTATCATCTCTAATAATACAATATAAGGTCAGCGGAGGCGGCTGGATGGTAAATTCGTTCTTGCAATGAAGGTCAGGTCTTGTGCTCAAACCCGAGCAAAGACGTGGTCTAGCTGCAGAAAGCTTAACTGGGCCAATCCCGCATACCTTTATATTTTTTACGAAGCACAACGTTGCAACCGAGCTCATGGTTCTCCCGAAGGCCGTTGGTCGGCGTCTCCTATCGTTGTAGCTCTGCAATGGCGGCCCCTTCGTCTCCAAAGCTCGATGGCGCTGGTAAGGCCGTGGCAATGGCTGCGGGCCTCCTCTCCCGCCCTCCTTCATCGCGGAAGCAGATTTCTTTGGCGGCCCACCACGGTAGCGCCTCTCCTGGAAAGGCTACGGCACTGGCTGTGCGCCTCCCTCCCTCGGTCGTGACCTCCTCCTGTGGGCCGACTTCTATGGCAGGTGAATCCCCGGGAGCTCCGTCGACAGTTCAGGTGCCGACCCTATCCTTCAAAGAGGTGGCTTCGCGTCAAGGGTTTCTCTCCGACCTGCATGCATCGGTCCCGAAGGTTGCATCTCTCCAAGGTCACCCCTCCGGGATGCATGCAGTAGTTCCTGAAGCTACGACAGTTTCCATTCCAATGCCGCAAGAGGCCTTAACTCATGCTCGTCATTACAGCAAGCATGCTCTAGTTTGCAGATTCAATGGATTTTGGCCCTCTCTTCCATATTTAATCTCCTCGATCTTCGTCGAATGGTGCCCGCTCTTAGATGGAAAAGTCATCCCCTACCCTTGTGCAAAAGGGTTTTTTGTGGTAGTTTTTGACTCTACAAGTGACAGAGATAAAGTGTTTAACTACGGGCCATGGTTCTGGGGCAGAGCAGGCCTGTCCATGCAACTCTGGACCCCTGCCTTCGACCCCTCCACGGATTGTATCTCTTCAGCCCCAGTTTGGGTGAGACTTCCGTATTTTCCCCTGCATTTCTAGGGAGATGAAACTCTTCATTCGATTGGAAATGGACTCGGCAAGTTCCTCTGCAGAAGTCCGGACTCCAAGCCAGCCCGCTCCACCTTCGCCTGAATCTGTGTGGAAATGGATTTCTCTAAAGGTTTCCCAGCTAAAATTATTCTTCAAGGCAAGGACTACTCAAGGACCCAAAAAATCGACTATGAGAATCTCAGCTTCAGGTGTAGGAACTGCTTCGAAACGGGGCACTTATCCTGTAACTGTGGAAAATCATCAGGGAAAAAAAGGGCGTCCAATCTCACTTGGTGGAAGGGGGTACCAGGGGAACTGCGTTTTGAAAGTAAGACCCTTGAAGCAGCAGAAGAGGCAGAAGTTGAAGACGAGATCAAACCCCCTTCTAAGGGGGAAGCAGAAGACTCTCCCAAGTTTCCCAGCCAGCAAGATCCCCCGGCCTCAAGCTGGGTAGACTTAGTTGATATGGAAGACACTTTAGGCCCGACGGAAGGCCAAGTTATGGACCAGAGCAATGAATGGAAAACAGTGTCAAAGAGGAAAAAAAACACCCACCCTAGAAGTGAAGTAATAACGCGAAGCCGTTCAGGCTCGCTGAAATAGTCTTTGTGTTCATGAACTAGTACTGAGTTGGGACCTTTAGGTTTATGCTTTCAAGTTTACAAGCAACTCTCTATCGATGTATTGAACCCCAGTGGCATGTCCACTGTTATTAATACAAATCTCCTCTAATCGTTTCTGTCAAAAAAAAAAAATAATAATAATAATAATAATAATACAATATTCACACTCATCTACATAACCGCAATACAGTTATCTCATACATAAAAGAGGGTTTCCTTCTAGGGAAAAAAACCTTAACATAACTTATACCATTAGATCTTCGACCTTATAATAAATAGTCCAAATTGACTACGAAATTACAATATTTTACAAGGAAATTTTCCCAAAAATTTCTCTTCAGGGGGGCTTTATAAAGTGTTGATACCCTCCCTAGATCCAGATGTGGGGGGGAACCCCCCCCATCAGGAAATGGGATCCAAACACATTTGAAGCAAGACCTCTGAATCAGGAAGATAATTAGGCTCCACAACCAACAATATCCCACTTGGAGATTGATCACAACAACTCCACTGCTACTGAACTATGATCCATATTGGACTTGGAAAGTTTCTCATATTTACCTTCATGCTTGAAGGCCAACTGAAACTGAGTAGGAACTCATTTTCTCCCTGGTTACTACCTTTGTTAACATGTCTGTAAGATTTTGGCTAGTATGTATCTTTTGCAACTTCAGTTCTCCATATTCCAAGATAGATCATATGAAATGGTACCTGAGTTGTACAAGTTTAGTCTTAGAATGTAAGGTTGGGTTCTTTGCAAGATAAATGGCACTATGGTTGTCACAGTACAACCTATTATTCTCCTGCTACTTTCTCAATTCCTCCATAAACCTCTGTAGCCAAATCATTTATTTACTAGCCTCTGTAGCAGCGACATACTCTACTTTCATTGTTGAAAGTGCAACAACCCTTTCCAGTTTCGAAATCCAACATACTAGTGTTCCACCTACAATAAAAACATACCCTGTGGTTCTCCTCCTACAATATTTATCACCTACAATATATGAATCAACATATCCATGTAGAATAGTGCTTGAACCTCCAAAACATAATGCATGAGTAGTAGTACCTCTCAAATACCTGAGAATCCACTTTACTACCCCCCATTTTTCTTTACCTAGATTGTTCATATACCTGCTCACAACTCCCACTACATGTGAAATATTTGGTCTTGTGCACACCATTGCATACATCAATTTTCCAATTATTAATGAATAAGGGACCCTGGATATTTATTATATCTACTCCTGTGTTTTGGGACACATTTCATTGGTTACTTTGAAATGGTTGGACAAAGGTGTACTAATTGGTTTTTCATTGTGCATTCTGAACCTTTCCAACACCTTCTTTATGTACTCACCCTAAGACAATATCAATTTGCAATTTTTCATGTCTCTTGTTATTCTCGTACCAAGGATTTTCTTTGTAGCCCCCAAATCCTTCATCAAAAATGAATTAGCTAATTTCTTTTTTAGCACATATATCATGCATGTTAAACCATACAAAAACCATGTCATTTGCATACAATATCAAGATAATATAGCTTCCATTTTCTAGCCTCTTAAAATAAACACAGTGATTAGAATGACATCTACTATAACCTTGTTCTATCATAAACCTAACAAAATTCAAATACCACTGACTTGGAGCTTTCTTTAGGCCATACAAGATCTTCTTCAACCTGCATACCAAATTATCCTTCCCTTTGACATCATACCCGTGTGGTTGTTGCATATAAATCTCTTCCTCCAAATCCCCATGGAGAAATGTTGTTTTTACATCTAATTGTTCAAGATGAAAATCTTCTACTACCAAAAAACTTAAAATAGTCCTAATTGAAGTCATTTTAACAACATGAGAAAATATTTCGTCAAAATCTATATCTTTCTTTTGTGCAAACCCCTTTACAGCAAGCCTAGACTTGTACAACTTTTTGCCTCCATCTTCTTCCTTCAACCTATAAACCCATTTATTTTGCAGTGCTCTTTTTCCTACAGGAGACTAAACCAAGTCCCAAGCCTAGTTATTTACAAGAAGTCTAGATTTCCTTTTTCATTCCTTGCTCCCACTTCTTTTTAGTGCCTACCTGCATTGCCTCTTCATAACTTTATGGTTCACTAGAATCAGTCAACAATAAATAATACAATGAAAGAGAGTATCATTCAGGGGGACTACTTAAACCGATATATCTTCTAACAACACTTGCAAGAGTTTGAGGTACATGTTTCTCTTGTTGTTGTACATTTCGATTTTTTGGTACCTTTGGAATTTCATTTTCTTTGATTTCATCAAGCACTGTGTATTATGTGTTTTCATTTTCATGTTCGTTTTCCTACAATTGACATTGTACATGACCTTTTCATTAAATACCACATGTCTACTCCTCATGATTTTTTTATTTTCATAACCCCATAAGTGATAACCAAAATTATTAACCTTGTATCCAATAAAGGTACACTTCTTGGATTTTTCCTCAAGCTTTGTTATATTTTCTTTAACAATATGGACAAATGCTTCACAACCAAAAGACTTCAAAAATGAGTAGTTTACCTTCTTACCTATCCATGCCTCCTATGGAATGCCACCATCCAAGGATCTTGAAGGCCCTCTATTTATTAAGTAAACAACAGTATCTATAGTATATTCCCAAAACTGTAAGGGCAACCCTGCATGCAATCTCATACTCCTTGCACATTCTATGATTGTCTTGTTCATCCTTTATGACACACCATTTTCTTGTGGTGTTCATGGAATTGTCTTCTCTCTACGAATCCCATGGTATGAACAGTAATTATCAAACTCCTTCTTGTAGTATTCACCTCCATTATCTGATCTAAGACACTTCAACTTTTTTCCTATATCATTCTCAACCAAAGCTTTCCATTTCTTAAAAGTGTCAAAAACATCATATTTTTTTCAAATACAATAAACCCAAGTTTTTCTAGTTGCATCATCAATAAAAGTAACATAATAACGAGACCCACCAAGAGATTATACTTCAGTTGGTCCCCATACATATGTATGCAAAATCTCTAACTTTTCACTCTTATTTTCCTTTCCAAATCTGAGAAATCTGACTCTCTTTTGTTTTTCATAAACACAGTGCTCACAAAATTCCAAATCAACTTGTTTAAGATCTGGAAACAAATTCCTTTTTTGGACTATCTGCATCCCACTCTCACTCGTGTTTCCAATCCTATGATGCCACAGAGTTGTATCCACTCCTATAAAAGATAAATATATAGAAGAGTCGGCATTACTAGTACATAAATAGAATGTACCTATCTTCTCTCCTTTTGTTATTACTAGTGATCCTTTAGTGACCTTCCATGCATTTTTTGTAAATGTAGATATACAACCTTCACTTGACAAATACCCTATTGAAATTAGATTTATTCTCATATATCGAACATGTCTCACCTCTTTCAACAACCATTGGTTTCCATTCTTTTTCTTTATTTGTACCTTACTCATTCCAACAATTTTACATGGTTCATCATCACACAAATAAACCTGTCCAAAACCACCTTGAACATAACCTTCAAAATATTTCCTATGGGGTGTGGCATGAAATGAAGCCCCTAAATATAATACCGTGAATCAGTAATATTATATAAAGAAAGAATCAAATCTTCTTGTAACACATCACCTGCTACATTTTCTTCCTTATTTTTCTCCTGGTGTCCATCTCCTTGTTTCTTTGGAGATCTACAGTCTTTCTTCATATGTCCTTTCTTCCCACAATTCCAACACTCTATCTTTGTTAGTCTGGATTTGGATCTACCCTTCCTATACTTCCAATGGTTCCATGGGATCTTTCCTCTTTCCCTTTGTCTTCCCTTGTTCTCCACGATCAATGAATTACCTGATTTCTCACATGTGCTTTTCCATCACATTTCGTCGCTAAGGATAACACCAACAACATCATCAACTTTCAAAGTGTTTGAACCGAAGACAAGAGTTACTTATAGCCATGACCAAGCCGTTCCAACTTTCCAATAATGAGTGTTGGCCCTTGACCAGATTTTGTTGATATCTGGTCAAGTTTGACCTATTTTTGGAGTTCGACAGCCTGTCGAAGGAGGAGTGCAAGACAAAGAAGAGATCATGGGATATCGACCCCTTTTTTGGTGCTTTTTTGGGATGTGGGAATATGTAACGGGAATGGGATGTCGGCCCATGGGTTTACCCATGTTTAGGCCTATTTTGTATGTATAAATAGAAGGCTAGGCAATGTAAGAAAAAGTAGTTGCAAGTGTGCTAGGTGCTAATGTATGGCTAAGTGCTAGAGTTGGATCTATGTGATCAAGAGTTGTAAGGCTTTATGATTAATGTGTGCTAAGAACTTGCAGAGATAAGTGCAAGTGATTGTAAGAAGGCTTTGTGCTTATACCTATCTCGGGGAAGGAGGGTCTGGCGAGGTGCACACAGATCTCCTGTCCTATGCGGAGTAAGAGTTTTTGTGGCTTTGTGTTTGTAACCGATTGACTGAAGACAATAAAGAAGAAGAGTTGGTGGACATAGCCCCAGGGTGGGGGTGAACCATGTAAATATTGTGTTGTTATGCTTTGTGCTTGTCTTAATGTGTTTATGACTCTCTTGCTAAGTGTTTAGATAGAGATAGATGAATCTGCTTATGCTTGGTGATAATGATGTGTAAGAATGTTAGATATGATCCACATGAAGTTTCTAGTGCTTGATCTTCTAGATATAATTTGTATGTTTATGATAGAGTGTTTAAATACATCATATCTGATTGAATGATGTGATGCTTTGTTCTATCTGCACAGTAGTTATTGGTTGAATATTGTTGAACTATTGATGCTAAGTGCTCAATTAAGTATTATAATAACAGATCTGTGTCCCAACTAAGGTTACAGACACTTGAGTCCTGCAACCACCCCTGCCTATACCTCGGGTGAGACTTCATCTGCTTCGCAGGTGCTGCTGAAAGGGTCGGTAGTTAGGGTTTTTTTGGTGCACTTTTATAGCGTTGAACCTCGGTTCTGCCCCTGTGCCAACAAATGGTTCTGTTGATGGGACCTGAAACTATGATTGTTGGGAACTAAGAAAGAAGAAGCTTTGTGCAAAGATTTGACCTGAAATTTTGGAAGCTCTGTGCATAGATATGTCGCTCTGGTGTGCAATACTCTACTTGACCTGTGAAGCTTTGTGCCAAGAGGGAGGTCAGATCTGAAGAAGAGAGGTCAGATCTGAAGAAAAGAGGTCAGATCTGAAGAAAAGAGGTAAGATCTGTAATCTCTATGCTCTGATAAAGGTAAGAATAGTAGAAATGTTCTAGATCTGGAAGCTTTGTACATTGTAGAAGTAATATTAGTGGAAATTTTTGTTTCTAAAGTATGGATCTAGGTATGTTTGATATATTCTATCCTAGCTTGAAAACTAGGGCACTATTATATAAAAGAAGGTTTGATATGAGTAGATCTTATATGAATAGTGAAAAATATGTTATACCGATGCATAGAAAGAATATTTGGACTAACAAGTGTATGCAGGATCCTAGAAAGAATTTTTTGCAGGTTAGCTAACATGATCCTAGTGCGTAGTACTGGAAAGGTTGGGGATCATTTAAACAAAAGAGAGGATTAACCCTCTGTTATAGTTGTGGATGACCGAGACATCTTGCTAAGGAATGCCCTGGGAAAAGACCTAGTTGTGTTTGTTGCAAAGCTATGGACCATGAAGTGTTGGATTACCCTAGAATGATTGTTAAGCTGGAAGAAATGAATCTAAATAAGGAAAACCATAAGGAAGAATCAAAGAAAGAATTAGAGAAAGTATTGTTACGGATGAAAGAAACCCTGAATGACCATCGACACGTCAGATTATCAGAGATTTCAAGGAAAAAGAATGCATTCAAGCAAGAATAGGAGACTTCGACATTGACTGTGTTCTAGATGAGGAAACACGGGTGAATATCATGACAAAGAGAACTTGGGAAGCTATAGGGAATCCTGCTATGATACCTTCATTAGGGGGAATAGGACTATTCGGAGGAAAGTTGATAAACCTATGTGGGAATCTTGCTCGCATACCTATGAACGTTAATGGAACTTCGACAAAAGAAGATTTTGAGGTTATTAAATTTATTGAAGACAGTGCCTCGTTTACCATGTTGTTAGGAAAACCTTGGATTGAAAGAGACCAGGCCGGAAGGAAAGAAGAAGAATAAGTTTTAGAACAACAGAAGCAGGAGTTAAAAGAATTCATGACTAGAAGTATCGCACACTTGATTAAAGAACAGAAGAACAGATCGAAGCTATTTAACACTAGAGACCCTGATGTCGAAATTGCAAGAACATTAGAAGACCAACAGAAGATTGAATTGCTTATCCCAGATAAAGACGAAGTATCACCCTCGAATCTTAAGAAGGAATTTCAACAGCGTGCAGTGACTATGTTAAAAGAAGGTAAGAATCAGAATGGAAAAAGGCATACTGAGACGAATCTCACTGGAAAGAAGGCTAGAAAGCTAAGTAAGAACAGGGATAAGATTGAAAAGTTACAGAAAGTTCCAGAGGGAACTTTGCAGAAGGAAAATTTGCAAAATTGGAGCTTCCTCGGGATATCAGAACAACGACACATGGCACTTTGCCATGGCGAAGCAATATAGCCATTGGGGAAAGTTATAACCATTTGATCAATGCTCCGAATGGATAGAAATCCATTTATGGACAGCCATCTTGCCATCCGACCGTTGGGACTGTGCCATAACAGATAGAACCGAATTAATGAAGACCTCATACCCGTTGCAAGCGACCCATTGTCGAGTTACCTATTTATCCCACCGTTCCACGCACCGAGAACACTTTTTCCAATTGAGAATTTGAGCCCACTGACTAAGTTAAGTTTATACCATGATCATTGTGCTTCTTCTCTCTCTCTCTCTCGTTATTGTGTCTAAGCTACCCCTCCCGAACCTGAGATTGTTATCCCCAAGCGTGTATGTCGGACAAGTTGAGCGTTGCAGAAAGCATTGTTGAGGAAGTTTTGATCGACCTGATGATTGAAAGAGTCATGTCAATTTCTACAAGTATACAAGCATCATCCACGAGAGGACGGCCAGCTTCTCCATCAACTGCTCGAGGAGCAGGACCATCCCGGTCATCCGACGAGAAACAAACTAAGAACAGAGATGACTTAGTGAATGATAAACTGATCCCAACTATCTTACCCACTTATAAACCACCTTTGAGAGGTGTTGTAAACCATGAAAACATACCTAGGG
This sequence comes from Picea engelmannii, assembly GCA_009831015.1. NCBI lineage: Eukaryota > Viridiplantae > Streptophyta > Pinopsida > Pinales > Pinaceae > Picea > Picea engelmannii. The sequence continues at coordinate 434,934 of ML777091.1, forward strand.
ATTTTGAGTATGCCTTGGTCATTGCATACCTCCCGAAGGGGATACGCGCAGTGCGAGAAGACCAAGATAAGATCGCAGCGTTGAAGTTTAGCGACTTCAACCTCAGAGATCGCAAAGCATACAACATTTTAGCCCCAAATAAGTACTTGACTAAAAGTAAAGGGAAGAATTTGAATATCGTCCCTCAGCAATGGACCCATGACCTCGCGCAATCCACCCTGCTGAACGTCATAAAGATTCCTCACTTCGAAAGACACCAAGAGGTGAATGCATGTGTCAAATTGTTGTTGTCTTGTTACCATGGCGGATATTTTTGGTTGAACCATTGTATAACGGTTGATCTGAATCTGATCCATCGAATCACGTGGTTAAGTATGCAAGGACCCGACCCATAGGATTTTTATCCTGGAAAATCCATGGACCGCTATCTCACTCAAAGAATCAAGAAAACTTATGGCGATGTCAAGAAGGGAATGTGAGGCTACAAGGTAGCTTCTATCCAGAGTGGCACAGTGTGCCTCGCCTGTTAGATGATTGCAGGGAAGTTAGTACGCAAGAACCGACCCACCCAAGTGATTGGTTTTGTAGTCGACCTCGCGGGGAAGTGCGTGGAGGGCCTACAAATGAATTGGGAAAAGTACCTGGTAAACCAATTAGAACTTGACTTCATAGAAGCGCAAGATCAAGGGTATGAATTCCACTTCAGCTGGATATTTATCCTTATCACTTTCATTGCCTAGGAGATGTCGGAAGGTGCGACCTTCCCAGACATCAAACCATTTGAACCATTGGCTACGAAGTTCAGTACACTTTGGTATTCTAGTGACATGAATAAGCAATGGTAGTCAAATTTTGTGTTCCATACATACTACAACCAGTTGAAGGTAGCCATACAGTCCGAGCCTCGCATTACTCTGAATACTTTACACAGGTTTAGGCCTTTGATGAAGTTCAACATAGACCGAAATTTCATTTATATCACAACGTGAGCCAACGAGTACAAGCAGAAAATTCAGTCCTATTATAAGCTAACGGAGGAGGACTTGGAGGAGATCACCAAGGATTGGTTGGCGGACCTCCTCATTCCAGCAGACCCTGCGAAGATATCTGACATTCATAGCCTAGAAACTGTGCAGGATACACCCAGACCGAGAAATACAAAGAAGACCAAAGAGTTCCATGATTTAGACAGTGTGTCCGTGAAGACTGCTTCCATCTCACCAGAGCAAGGAGGTGATGGTGCATATTTTAATGGAAAAGAGGTCGAGCAGCAGAAGGGTGGCGAGGTTGATACCCTGAAGAAGAGGAAGGGTTCGCCTCTGAAACCTTCCTCGCGGAAGAAATCGAAGGCCACTATGACAAATATGCAGACCATCCTCACCTCTAATGACTTCGAATTCCTAGTAGCAGCCCTGAATGATGCTTCACTGGAGATAGCAGAGAAGCAAGAAGCAAAGAAAGAGGAGTTGTATGATCGAATCACGACTGAACTCTAAGGAGTGCAGCAATCCCTACAACCCATCCACACAGTCTCCACTGCACCGGGAGAGCCAAAAGTGGGAAATGAGTCAGCTCAAATCCATCGCTTAGTCGATACAGTCGAAGCTTGTCTTCGACAAGTGCAGGAAGAAACAGTGCAATACACCCAGGATTTGGTACAAGTACAAGGAGTACGTGCAGAACAACACGGTGCTGCAGAACAAGAAAAGAGTGCTCTCCAAGTGAAGTTTGATGAAGAAAAGACACATCTGCAGCAAGGCAAGGAACAGTTGCTCGCCAAGCAACTTGAAGTGAAGGAAACGGTCAACAGAGCACTACGCTCTGTGACTATCATAGAAGTAAAGGCAGAGGATCAAGTCATGAAGAAAGTAGCGCAACTTGAATAAGTGATCCAATAGTGCATAGAAGATTTATAGCTACACATTGTGCCCGAGAATCCACAGAATGTAAGAGACCAACGAGAAGCCACTGCTTGTAGCACAGTTGAAAGACTAAAGGCCCTTACCTTAGAATGCAAGCAATTCACTGATCGCAGTGCCCAGACATATGAGAAACTTACTGAGAACCCAGATTTGCAGGCACTGGAGTCATAGCTCCAGGAAGAGAAGCAGCACGCCAAAACACTACAGGAACAGCTGAAGTCTATGTCAGTTGTGGAGAGAATTAAGAGATCTCAAGAGCAGTGAACCGCCCAACAGCAAATCCATACTATCTAGAGAAAATTTATGGAGATAACTCAGAAACTCCAACCGGTACAAGATAAGGCCTATCAATTGTTTACAAAGGTAGAAGGCCAGGGAGAAGAACTGGAGCAGGTGAGCACCACAGTAGAACAACGCCTAGCAGGACCTGTGAATGATGACTTTATTCAAGAATTTGTTGATATAGTGGATTATTAAGAAGATCATATAGAAGGAGAGGATATTTTGACTCATTAGGGGAGTGGTTTCCTAGCTCAAACTTCTTGGGGTGATAAAGGGGGGAATTCTAGTGAGGACAAAGGAAAATTAAGGTTGGAGGCTTAAGTGGGTGAAAAAGCATGTACACAGACCTTGTTAGGTGATGTCAGAGTCAATTATTGGTCAATTTCCAAGGGCTTACTCCCAAAGTCTAAATTTTTGGTTTTAGACTTTAGTTATGGATCATTGGTTCAGTGCATTAAAGGGGCTAATTACTCTCCATGAAATTCAATTAAGGTTGTGTCAAACGTGGTATTTGTTTCAAAATCGAGGTTAAAAGGAGGGTTAGTTCCCTTTGGATTGGATATTAAGAAATGTGATACATTCAAAGACATGTAGAATTCCAATGGTCTCCTATAACATTAGGTTGGGGTGAATAAGGAATGTGCATTGAACTCAATTCAAGATCAAGGAGAGGTGTTGATGTTTGATGAATGGTCTTTCAAAATTTGTGCTAAAGGGGTAGGGTTTGTAGGAGAAAATTTGGATCTAGAGTTATCTTGTGGAGCCCTCCAGGGTAATGAGAAAGAAGTAAAGACTCGGGATGGAAGGATCCCTAAGAGATGAAAAATACTTATCAAGAAAAAGACGTAGGGGTTAATATGGTAGTTGGTGAGGATTTGGGAGTGGATCAAGTCATGGATTACATGGGTAAGGTTCTGATAGAAAAATTTTGGGGGAGGGAAAACTTAGCATATACCTTAAACTCGTGGATGTAATAGTTTTGGAAACTCATAATAGGGTATGGTCATGTTTATTATATTTTAGCTTGATGTTGGCTTGGTTTACTATTTTGATTCGAGGAAAATTCTTATAAAACCTTAAATGGTAGTTGGTTATAGTGTACATATTTTATATCCTTGAAACATTGGCATGCATGTTTTGACCATGGTTGAAGCATCTACTAAAATTATGATTTGGTTGAAAGTGTTGGGGCTTCCATTGGAGTTTTGGACAAAAACATTTCTAGAAAATTTAGCAAATGTGTTGGGAAAGTTCATGTCGGTGGATCCCTATTTCAAAACTAGTGTATTCAATACTATTGCCAAGGTATTAGTGGAATTGAACACTAAGGAGGGCTTGGTTGAGAGTGTGCATATCGATATGGGTCATAAAATTCATATGTTCTAGATTACTACAATGTGCCTTTCACATGTGTTAGGTGTCATGTGCAAGGTCACATTTCCAATGATTTTACAAAGCCCTTTATCAAGAAATTCTAGTGGGGAAAAAGTATGTCTCATTTAGTTTCTCTTACCTCTCTCACTAGTAACAATGTTAATGGTGTTTTGGGGGTTGTGGCGACTAGCCAAATCACTACAATTTTGGCTTCAAACCCTAATGGGATGCCCAGGGTGAAGAAAGGGGTATGAATCCGATCATTTGAAAGTGAGTCCATATCTCGATCTAGTGGTAAAGAGAACTTTGGATCTTCTATGTTTTTAGTGTTGATTACAGAAGTAGGCATTTTCTTAGGTTTGATAATTTAGAAGAGGGAAAAAAATCCTTTGGTCAATATCATCTAAGACCAAGAAAGGGGAAAGATATTTTTAGGGCGAAAGTTTTGGGGGGTTTTGATTGTGATAATTTGGTTGGTTGAGCAAATTCTATGAGACATGAGTATCAATCAACAATGTTTCATGCCCTATGGAATCAAGTCCTTCAAATATCAGGTATTATGTGATGTTGCCACACTTGAAGTTTGTGATGTTCTTTTAAGATAGCCCTATATGTGGAAACATCATGGTGTTTATGAGTCTAGACCCCATAGTGTCGTTGTCATTTTTTGAGGTCATCTCTACAAGGTACCATAGGTAGTTCTGACTACCACGATTTACTTGACCTCAACAAAGTTATGCAAGAAAGCAATCTTTTAGACCGAGATATTCTTCTTCTTCATGATTCGTTCAGAAGGTGAACATAAGATCACTACAATTACCATGACCTATACATAGGGTATCTCTACACAACAAAAGCAAGTGGATAAGGTAGTGGAAGAATACAAAAATACATTTGCTTCACCTGTAGGGGTGCCTCTACACTACTAGGTCAAGCATTCAAGTGATTTGACATCTAGTGCTCCTTTACTTTTTATCCCAATATATAAACTCTTTCTTTTATAGAATGAAGAAGTCAAACTTTAGATTCAAAAGCTCATCCAAAAGGGCCACATTCAATTGAGGTCCTGACCTTGAGGGAGCCCAATTGTGTTGGTGCGTAAGAAAGATGAGACATGTTGACTTTGTATTGACTACATAGCTCTAAAAAAATCATTGTCAAGAATCGATTTCCAATCCCTCGGTTTGATGATATTCTTGATCAGCGCAAGGCCAATGCAAATTTTTTTAGTAAGATTGATATGAAGTTAGGTACCACCAAGCACCAATTAAGAAAACTTATGTATGGACGACAACCTTCAAGTCTAAAGAAGGAATTTTGAGTGGTTGGTCATGCATTTTGGCTTAACTAATGCATCGACAACTTTCATGAGGATGATAGTTGATATCTTGGAGTGGGTCACAAATTCTCTTGTAGTCACATACTAGGATGATATCCTCATCTCAAGAAAAACTTGGGCAAAGCATTTGTAGCACATTCAATAGATCTTGAGCACCTTATGATGAAAAAAACTATATGTCAATCTGGATAAACGCTCATTCGACATGCAAAGAATTCAGTATCTAGAATACATCGTGAATGAACATGGTGTGCATGTGCATCTAGACAAGATCCAAGAAATTCACAATTGGCTAGCTCTGATGACTCCAATAGAGATCTACAACTTTTGGGGCCTCACCAAATTTTTTTGTAGATTTTCATTTGGATTCTCCCATATCACTTGGCCCCTAAGCCAAGTGACCAAGGGTGGGGCCAAAGCCAAGTTCATATGGATTGTTTCACAACAGAAAGAATTCAAGGACTTGAAACAATGTCTTTGTTTGATGTCAGTAAGCACTCTACCAAACCTACAACAACCTTTTGATATTGATACAAATGCTTCAGATTGTGTTATTGGTGCAAACCTCACTCAACATGGATATTTGATGGCTTATCATAGTGAGACACTTTTATATGCACTTAGCAAGAACCCCACCTATGACAAGGAGATGTATTCCATTTTGTAACTTTGTCATCAATGGAAGCATTAAATTCTAGGGAAGGAGATGATCATCCACACTAATCATGGGTCTTTATAGCTCATATATATGTGGGGAAAGTTATAGAATGATTTCCTTCATAAGTGGTCTGCATGCCTACAACAGTTCCACCTAAACATCAAGTATGAGAGGGGTAGCACAACTTGTTAGTAAAAAGAGGATCGTGGAGCAATAAAATAAAATAGATGTGGAAATAAAACATAGAAGATACATAATAAAAATAGAGACACATATATGCATGGTTCACTCGATGTGGGATACATCCACGGAGAAATTTTGAGGTCCTTCCTTTATTATTATCAATCAAATGTAGGGATACAACCTACAACACACCTGTTGTAACTTCCTCTTCTTTCTCTCATAGTATCATCTCTAATAATACAATATGCACACTCATCTACATAGTCGTAATACAATTATCTCATACATAAAAGAGGGTTTCCTTCTAGGGAAAAAAACCTTAACATAACTTCTACCATTAGATCTTCGGCCTTATAATAAATATTCCAAATTGACTATGAAATTGAAATATTTTACAAGGAAATTTTCCCAAAACTTTCTCTTCTGGGGGACTCCATAAAGTGTTGATACCCTCCCTAGCTCCAGATGTGGGGGGGGAACCTCCCCCCATCAGAAAATGGGATACAAACACAGTTGAAACAAGACCTCTGAATCAGGAAGATAATTAGGCTCCACAACCAACAATATTCCACTTGGAGATTGATCACAACAACTCCATTTCTACTGAACTATGATCCATATTGGACTTGGAAAGTTTCTCATATTTACCTTCATGCTTGAAGGCCAACCGAAACTAAGTAGGAACTCATTTTCTCCCTGGTTACTACCTTTGTTAACATGTCTGTAAGATTTTGGCTAGTATGTATCTTTTGCAACTTCAGTTCTCCATATTGCAAGATAGATCATATGAAATGGTACCTGAGTTGTACAAGTTTAGTCTTGGAATGGATGGTTGGGTTCTTTGCAAGATAAATGGCACTATGGTTGTCACAGTACAACCTATTATTCTCCTGCTACTTTCTCAATTCCTCCATCAACCTCTGTAGCCAAATCATTTATTTACTAGCCTTTGTAACAGCAACATACTCTACTTTCATTGTTGAAAGTGCAACAACCCTTTCCAGTTTCGAAATCCAACTTACTAGTGTTCCACCTACAATAAAAACATACCATGTGGTTCTCCTCCTACAATATTTATCACCTACCATATATGAATCAACATATCCATGTAGAATAGTGCTTGAACCTCCAAAACATAATGCATGAGTAGTAGTACCTCTCAAATACCTGAGAATCCACTTTACTACCCCCAATTTTTATTTACCTGGATTATTCATATACCTGCTCACAACTCCCACTACATGTGAAATATTTGGTCTTGTGCACACCATAGCATACATCAAGTTTCCAATTATTGATGAATAAGGGACCCTGGATATGTATTATATCTACTCCCGTGTTTTGGGACACATTTCATTGGTTAGTTTGAAATGGTTGGTCAAAGGTGTACTAACTGGTTTTTCATTGTGCATTCTAAACCTTTCCAACACCTTCTCTATGTACTCACCCTGAGACAATATCAATTTGCAATTGTTCATGTCTCTTGTTATTCTGGTACCAAGGATTTTCTTTGTAGCCCCCAAATCCTTCATCAAAAATGAATTAGCTAATTTCTTTTTTAGCACATCTATATCAGGCATGTTAAACCATAAAAAAACCATGTCATTTGCATACAATATCAAGATAATATAGCTTCCATTTTCTAGCCTCTTAAAATAAACACAGTGATTAGAATGACATCTACTATAACCTTGTTCTATCATAAACCTGACAAATTTCAAATACCATTGACTTGGAGCTTTCTTTAGGCCATACAAGATCTTCTTCAACCTACATACCAAATTATCATTCCCTTTGACCTCATACCCGTGTGGTTGTTGCATATAAATCTCTTCCTCCAAATCCCCATGGAGAAAAGTTGTTTTTACATCTAATTGTTCAAGATGCAAATCTTCTACTACCACAAAACTTAAAATAGTCCTAATTGAAGTCATTTTAACAACATGAGAAAATATTTCGTCAAAATCTATATCTTTCTTTTGTGCAAACCCCTTTACAGCAAGCCTGGACTTGTACTACTTTTTGTCTCCATCTTCTTCCTTCAACCTGTAAACCCATTTATTCTGTAGTGCTCTTTTTCCTACAGGAAACTGAACCAAGTCCCAGGCCTAGTTATTTACAAGGAGTATGGATTTCCTCTTTCATTCCTTGCTCCCATTTCTTTTTAGTGCCTCGCTGCATTGCTTCTTCATAACTTTCTGGTTCACTAGAACCAGTCAACAATAAATAATAGAATGAAGGAGAGTATCATTCAGGGGGACTACTTAAACCGGTATATCTTCTAACAACACTTGCAAGAGTTTGAGGTACATGTTGCCCTTGTTGTTGTACATTTTGATTTTTTGGTACCTTTGGAATTTCATTTTCTTTTATTTCATCAAGCACTGTGTATTATGTGTTTTCATTTTCATGTTCCTTTTCCTGCAATTGACATTGTACATGACCTTTTCATTAAATACCACATGTCTACTCCTAATGATTTTTTGATTTTCATAACCCCATAAGTGATAACCAAAATCATTAACCCTTTATCCAATAAAGGTACACTTCTTGGATTTTTCCTCAAGCTTTGTTATATTTTCTTTAACAATATGGACAAATGCTTCACAACCGAAAGTCTTCAAAAATGAGTAGTTTACCTTCTTACCTATCCATGCCTCCTATGGGATGCCACCATCCAAGGATCTTGAAGGCCCTCTATTTATTAAGTAAACAACAGTATCTATAGCATATTCCCAAAACTGTAAGGGCAACCCTGCATGCAATCTCATACTCCTTGCACATTCTATGATTGTCTTTTTCATCCTTTATGACACACCATTTTCTTGTGGTGTTCCTGGAATTGTCTTATCTCTATGAATCCCATGGTATGAACAGTAATTATCAAACTCTTTGATGTAGTATTCACCTCCATTATCTGATCTGAGACACTTCAACCTTTTTCCTATATCATTCTCAACCAAATCTTTCCATTTCTTAAAAGTGTCAAAAACATCATATTATTTTTTAATACAATAAACCCAAGTTTTTCTAGTTGCATCATCAATAAAAGTAACATAATAACGAGACCCACCAAGAGATGATACTTGAGTTGGTCCCCATACATATGTATGCACAAGCTCTAACTTTTCACTCTTATTTTCCTTTCCAAATCTGAGAAATTTGACTCTCTTTTGTTTTTCATAAACACAATGCTCACAAAAATCCAAATCAACTTGTTTAAAATCTGGAAACAAATTCCTTTTTTGGACTATCTGCATCCCACTCTCACTCATGTTTCCAAGACTATGATGCCACAGAGTTGTATCCACTCCTATAAAAGATAAATATATAGAAGAGTCAGCATTACTAGTACATAAATACAATGTACCTATCTTCTCTCCTTTTGTTATTACCAGTGATCCTTTAGTGACCTTCCATGCATTTTTTGTAAATGTAGATATACAACCTTCACTTGAAAAATACCCTATTGAAATTAGATTTATTCTCATATATGGAACATGTCTCACCTCTTTCAACAACCATTGGTTTCCATTCTTTTGCTTTGTTTGTACCTTACTCATTCCAACAATTTTACATGGCTCATCATCACACAAATAAACCTGTCCAAAACCACCTTGAACATAACCTTCAAAATATTTTATCCAGATGGATATCGATGGCCACCCACTTTTTCCAACTGGCTCAGAACAGTTTTCTGACAATTTTGGCAATTTACTATTTTTAGCAGTTTTAACTTCTAGGGCCATTTTGAGGGCCTAAATGAAGGTTTTTCAGGATTGAGATCCTGAATTATATATGAAGGCATAATTGAGCCCCCAAAATTAATCTCCTCGATGATACCTTTCCAACGGGCTATCACACGCCTAAAACGGAGATCGTATGCAAAAGTTACGACCCCGGGAAGTTTATGTACTAACTTACCCAAACGGGGCCCACATGACTTTTGGCACTTCATCTCCTAGGGTTAGGTTTTTGGATGTATAGGGTTTTTGGCATTCTTTCTTACTGTAAAAATTCCTTCAGAGCCTCATTGTAACCCTCTTCTTACGAATGCACGATGTCGTCACATCTCTTCTTAGAGATAAGCTGCCACCATTCCAGCAAGCTTGTTTCCACAGCATTTTACAGTTTCAGTTTATTTCATTATTGAATAGAAAACCAGTTTTATTGTATCTTTGTTATTTTGTGTTAAGAACCTGTTAATAATCTATATTCATTTCGTTCTGCTCATAAAATCCAGATCAATATTTCCTATGGGGTGTGTCATGAAATTAAGCCCCTAAATATAATACCATGAATCGGGGAAGGCTTTGTGCTTAGACCTAGATCGGGGAAGGAGGGTCTAGCGAGGTGCACACAGATCTCATGTCCTATTCGGAATAAGGATTTTTGTGGTTGTGTGTTTGTAACTGATTGACTGAAGACAATAAATAAGAAGAGTTGGTGGACATAGCCCCAGGGTGGGGGTGAACCACATAAATATTGTGTTGTTATGCTTTATGCTTGTCGTAATGTGTTTATGACTCTCTTTCTAAGTGCTTTGATAGAGATACATGAATCTGCTTATGCTTGGTGATAATGATGTGTAAGAATGTTAGATCTGATCCACATGATGTTTCTAGTGCTTGATCTGCTAGATATAATTTGTATGTTTATGATAGAGTGTTTAAATACATCAGATCTAAGTGAATGATGTGATGCTCTATTCTATCCGTGTTGTATTTATTGGTTGAATATTTTTGAACTATTGATGTTAAGTGCTCAATTAAGTATTATAATCATATATCTGTGTCCCAACGAAGGTTACAGACACTTGAGTCCTGCAACCACCCCTGCCTATACCTTGGGTGAGACTTCATCTGCTTCACAGATGTTGTCGAAAGGGTCGGTAGTTAGGGTTTTTTGGCGCGCTTTTGTAGTGTTGAACCCTTGGTCTATCCCTGTGCCAACAAATGGTTCTGTTGACGGGACTAGAAACTATGATTGTTGGGAACTAAGAAATAAGAAGCTTTGTGCAAAGATTCGACCTGGAATTTTGGAAGCTTTGTGCATAGATCTGTCGCTCTGGTGCGCAGTACTCTACTTAACCTGTGCAGCTTTGTGCCAAGAGGGAGGTCAGATATGAAGAAGAGAGGTCAGATCTGAAGAAAAGAGGTCATATCTGAAGAAAAAAGGTAAGATCTGTAAGCTTTGTGCTCTGATAAAGGTAAGAATAGTAGAAACGTTCTAGATCTGGAAGCTTTGTACTTTGTAGAAGTAAGATTAGTGGAATTTTTTGTTTCTAAAGTATGGATCTAGGTATGTTTGATATATTTTGTTCTAGATTGAAAACTAGGGCACTATTATATAAAATAAGGTTTGATATGAGTAGATCTGGTATGAATAGTGAAAAATATGTTATACTGATGCATAGAAAGAATATTTGGACTAACAAGTGTATGTAGGATCCTAGAAAGAATTTTTTGTTGGTTAGCTACCATGATCCGAGTGCGCAGTACTGGAAAGGTTGGGGATCATATAAACGAAAGAGAGGATTAACCCTCTGTTATAGTTGCAGAACACTGGGACATCTTGCTAAGGAATGCCCTGGGAAAAGACCTAGTTGTATTTGTTGCAAAGTTGTGGACCATGAAGTGTTGGATTACCCTAGAATGATTGCTAAGCTGGAAGAAATGAATCTGAATAAGGAAAAACCTAAGACAGAATCCCAGAAAGAATTAGAGAAAGTATTTTTGCGGATGAAAGAAACCCTAAATGACCATCGACATGTCAGATTATCAGACATCTTCAAGGAAAAAGAATGCATTGAAGCAAGAATAGGAGACTTCGACATTGACTATGTTCTAGATGAGGAAACATGGGTGAATATCATGACAAAGAGAACTTGGGAAGCTATAGGGAATCCTGCTATGATCCCTTCATTGGGAGGAATAGGACTATTCGGAGGAAAGATGATAAACCTATGTGGGAAGCTCGCTCGCATACCTATGAACGTTAATTGAACTTCGACAAAAGAAGAATTTGAGGTTATTAAATTTATTGAAGACAGTGCCTTGTTTACCATGATGTTAGGAAAACCTTGGATTGAAAGAGACCAGGCCGGAAAGAAAGAAGAAGAAGAAGAAGAAGTTTTAGAACAACAGAAGCAGGAGTTAAAAGAATTCATGACTAGAAGTATCCCACACTTGATTGAAGAACAGGAGAACAGATCGAAGCTATTTAACATTAGAGACCCTGATGTCGAAATTGCAAGAACATTAGAAGACCAACAAAAGATTGAATTATTTATCCCAGATAAAGATGAAGTATCACCCTCGAATCTTAAGAAAGAATTTCAACAGCGCGCAATGACTATGTTAAAAGAAGGTAAGAATCAGAATGGAAAAAGGCATACTGAGACCAATATCACTAGAAAGAAGGCTAGAAAGCTAAGTAAGAAGAGGGCTAAGATTGAAAACTTACAGAAAGTTCCAGAGGGAACTTTGCAGAAGGAAAATTTGCAAAATTGGAGCTTCGTCGGGATATCAGAACAACGACACATGGCACTTCGCCATGGTGAAGCAATATAGCCATTGGGGAACATTATAACCATTTGATCAATGCTCTGAACGGATAGAAATCCATTTATGGCCAGCCATCTCACCATTCGACCGTTGGGACCGTGCCATAACAGTTAGAACCGAATTAATGAAGACCTCATACCCATTGCAAGCGACTCGTTGTCGAGTTACCTATTTATCCACCGCACCACGCACCGAGAACACTTTTTCCAATTGAGAATTTGAGCCCACAGACTAAGTTGAGTTTATACCATGATCATTGTGCTTCTGCTCTCTCTATCATTACTGTGTCTAAGATACCCCTCCCAAACCTGAGATTGTTATCCCCGAGCGTGTATGTCGGATGAGTTGAGCATTGCAGAAAGCGTTGTTGAGGAATTTTTGATCGACCTGATGACTGAAAGAGTCATGTCAATGTCTACAGGTATACAAGAATCATCCACGAGAGGACTTCCAGCTTCTCCATCCACTGCTCGAGGAGCAGGACCATCCCGGTCATCCGACGAGAAACGAACTAAGCACAGAGATGACTTAGCAAATGCTAAACTGATCTCGACTATCTTACCCACTTATAAACCACCTTTGAGAGGTGATGTAAACCGCGAAAATGTACCTAGGGATTTCGAGTATGCCTTGGTAAATGCGTACGTCCCGAAGGGGATACGCGTCATGCGAGCAGACCAAGATAAGATCACAGTGTTGAAGTTTAGCGACTTCAACCTCAGAGATCGCAAAGTATACAACATGTTATCCCCACATAAGTACTTGACTAAAACTAAAGGGAAGAATTTGAATATTGTCCCTCAGCAATGGACCCATGACCTCGCGTAGTCCACTCTCTTGAATGTCATGAAGATTCCTCACTTTGAAAGACACCAAGAGGTGAATGCATGTGTCAAATTGTTGTTGTCTTGTTACCATGGCAGATATTAGTGGTTGAACCACCGTATAATGGTTGATCCAACTCTGATCCATCGAATCACGGGGTTAAGTATGCAAAGACCCAACCCACAGGATTTCTATCCTGGAAAATCCATGGACCGCGCTCTCGCTCAAAGGATCAAGGACACTTATGGCGATGTCGAGAAGGGAACACGAGGCTACAAGGTAGCTTCTATCCAGAGTGGCACAGTGCGCCTCACCTGTTAGATGATTGCAAGGAAGTTATTACACAAGAACCGACCCACCCAAGTGATTGGTTTTGTAGTCGACCTCGCAGGGAAGTGCGTGGAGGGCCTACAAATGAATTGGGTGAAGTACCTAGTAAACCAATTAGAACTTGACTTTATAGAAGCACAAGATCAAGGGTATGAATTCCACTTCAGCTGGCTATTGATCCTGATCGCTTTCATTTCCTGGGAGATGTCGGAAGGTGCGACCTTCCTGGACATTGAACCATTTGAACCATTGGCTACGAAGTTCAGTACACTTTGGTATTCCAGTGACATGAATAAGCAATGGTAGTCAAATTTTGTGTTCCATACATACTACAACTAGTTGAAGGTAGCCATACAGTCCGAGCCTTGCATAACTCCAAATACTTTACACAGGTTCAGGCCTTTGATGAAGTTCAGCGTAGACCGACATTTCATTTATATCACAGCGTGAGCCGATGAGAACAAGCAACAACTTCAGTCCTATTATAAGTTAACGGAGGAGGACTTGGAGGAGCTCACCAAGGATTGGTCAATGGACCTCCTCATTCCAGCAGACCCTGCGGAGATATCAGACATTCATAGCCCAGAAACTATGCAGAATACACCTAGACTGAGAAAGACAAAGAAGACCAAAGAGGTCCATGATTTAGACATTGCGTCTATGAAGACTGCTTCCATCTCACCAGAGAAAAGAGGTGATGGTGCAGATTTGAATGACACAGAGGTCGAGCAGCAGCAGGGTGACGAGGTTAATCCCCTAAAGAAGAGGAAGGGTTTGCCTCTAAAACCTTCCTCCCAAAAGAAATCGAAGGCCACTATGGCAAAGATGCAGACCTTCCTCACCTCTGATGACTTCGACTTCCTAGTAGCAGCCTTGAATGATGCTTCCCTGGAGATAGTAGAGAAGCAAGAAGCAAAAAAACAGGAGTTGTATGATCGAATCATGACTGAACTCTGAGGAGTGCAGCAATCCCTACAACCCATACGCACAGTCTCCACTACGTCGGGAGAGCCAGAAGTGGGAAATGAGCCAGCTCAACTCCATTATTTAGTCGATACAGTTGAAGCTTGTCTTCGAAAAGCACAAGAAGAAATAGCGCAAGACACCTAGGATTTGGTACAAGTACAGGGAGTACTTGCAGAACAATGCAGTGCTGCAGAATAGGAAAAGAGCGCTCTCCAAGTGAATTTTGATGAAGAAAAGACACATCTGCATCAAGGCAAGGAACAATTTCTCGTCGAGCAACTCGAAGTGAAGGAAACGGTCAATAGAGCACTGCGCTTTGTGACTGTCATAGAAGTAAAGGCAAAGGATCAATTCATGAAGCAAGTAGCGCAACTTGAAGAAGTGATCCAACAACGCATAGAATATTTATAGCTACGCATTGTGCCCGAGAATCCACAGAATGTAAGGGACCACCGAGAAGCCATTTCCCGTAGCACAGTTGAAAGACTAAAGGCCCTTACCTTAGAATGCAAGCAATTCACTGATCACAATGCCCAGACATATGAGAAACTTACTAAGAACCCAGAGTTTCAAGCACTGGAGTCGCGCTCCAAGAAGTGAAGCAGCACGCCGAAACACTACAAGCATAGCTGAAGTCTCTGTCAGTTGTGGAGAGAATTAAGATATCTCAAGAGCAGCGAACCGCCCAACAGCAAATCCATACTATCCAGAGAATATTTATGGAGATAACTCAGAAACTCCAGCGGGTACAAGATAAGGCCTATCAATTGTTTACAGAGGTAGAAGGCCAGGGAGCAGGTGAGCACCGCAGCAGAACAATGCCTAGAAGGACCTATGAATGATGTCATCATTCAAGAATTTGTTGAAAAAGAGTGTATATCATAGCAGCAAGTTGAAGAAGTTCAAGCAAAACTCGAAGCATTCGAAGAAGAACTTCCTACATCAAAGTGACTCGGGACAAGTCACATGTGAGTGTTGGGGGCCTGTTGGCCCTTGACCAGGTTTTGTTGATATCTGGTCAAGTTTGACCTATTTTTGGACTTCAACAGCCTGTCGAAGGAGGAGCGCAAGATGAAGCAGAGATCACGAGATCTCGACCCCTTTTTAGGTCCTTTTTTGGGATGTGGGAATATGTAACGGGAATGGGATGTCGGCCCATGGGTTTACCCATGTTTAGGCCTATTTCGTATGTATAAATAGAAGGTTATGCAATGTAAGAAGAAGTAGTTTCAAGTGTGATAGGTGCTAATGTATGGCTAAGTGCTAGAGTTGGATCTATGTGGTCAAGAGTTGTAAGGCTTTGTGTTTTCTGTGTGCTAATAACTTGCATCGCTAAGTGCAAGTGATTGTAAGAAGGCTTTGTGCTTAGACCTAGCTCGGGGAATTAGGGTCTCGCGAGGTGCACACAGATCTCCTGTCCTATGCGGAGTAAGGGTTTTTGTGTCTTTGTGCTTGTAACCGATTGACTGAAGACAGTAAAGAAGAAGAGTTGGTGGACGTAGCCCCAGGGTGGGGGTGAACCACATAAATATTGTGTTGTTATTCTTTGTGTTTTTCTTAATGTGTTTATGAATCTCTTGATAAGTTATTTGACAGAGATAGATGAATCTGCTTATGCTTGGTGCGAATGATGTGTAAGAATGTTATATCTAATCCACATGAAGATGCTAGTGCTTGATCTGCTAGATATAACTTGTTTGTTTATGATAGAGTGTTTAAATACATCAGATCTGAGTGAATGATGTGATGCTTTGTTCTATCTGCACAGTAGTTATTGGTTGAATATTGTTGAACTATTGATGCTAAGTACTCTGTTAAGTATTATAATCACAGATCTTTGTCCCAGCTAAGGTTGCGGACACTTGAGTCTTGCAACCACCCTTGCCTCTACCTCAGGTGAGACTTCATCTGCTTCGCAGGTGCTACCGAAAGGGCTGGTAGTTTTTTTTTTTTTGGTGCGATGTTTTAGCATTGAACCCGTCTGCCCCTGTGCCAACAATGAGCACATGATTAGAAGAGATCTAACCTCATCATCAAATTTCACTCCTATATAACTTAGTTGATTAGTAACCATATTAAATTCATTTAAATGGTCAGAAACAGACCCACCTTATGACATATTCATATTAAATAATCACTTCATTAGAAATACATTATTGGAGGCTGAGGGTTTTTCATATAGTTTAGTCAATGACTTCATCATATCCTTCTTTGTATTTTCTTTTGAAATGTTGAAAGCCACCGATGTTGTCAGGCACAACCATATCATTCCTAGTGCATTTCTGTCAATAAACTCTTATTCTTCGTCCTTCATACTCACTGGTTTCTTTGTTTTCCCGTCCAACGGTAGGAAAATATCCTTCTGATATAGATAGTCTCCCATTTGCATCTTCCATAATTGGTAGTTTGGCCATTAAATTTCTCGACCCTAAACTTTCCATATTCTACCAATGCTCCCACTCGAACCAGGAACCCTCTTTTCCTACAAGTTACCTTTCGCTCGGATACCAATTATTAGAAAAAAGAGGATTGCAAAGAAATAAAATAAAACAGATGAGGAAATAAAACATATAAGATACACAATAAAAATAGAGACACATAATACGTGGTTTACCCGATGTGGGCTATGTCCACGAAGAAATTTCCAGGTCCTTCCTTTATTATTATCTAGAAAATGAAGGGATACAACCTATAACACACTCATTGTAACTTCCTCTTCTTTCTCTCACAACATCCTCTCTCAGAATACAATATTCACACTCATCTACATAGCCGCAATACAATTCCATCATACATAGAAGAGGTTTTCCTTAAATGTAAATAAACCCTAACATAACTTCTACTGTCAGATCTACGACCTTATAATGAATGGTCCAGATTGACTACGAAATTACAATATTTTACAAGGAAATTTTCCCAAAAAATTATCTTGGGGGGGGGCGCTCCATAAAGTGTCGCTTCCCCCCTCTAGATTCAAATGTGAGGGGGAAATCCCCCACACACCCCCTCATCAAGAAATGGGATCCAAACATGGTTGGAACAAGACCTTTGAATCAGGAAGATAATCAGGCTCCACAACTCACATTGTGGATAGCCTCAACTAACCTCTAGTTGTAGCATTGAACATAATTCTCAACTCTTATGGACATGATACCTCCAAGTGGACACAATTGTATGATAGTAAACCTAACTTCACTATTACCTATCAGAAAATGGGCACAAGTAAACTAGCCTCATACTTTCATTTCCAATATTAACTTTGTAAACCACCTGAGTCATCTCTATGTTCCTTTAAGTGAGCATAAGAAGTTGGTTTGGGAGGTGCATTATAGTTAGGTGGTTGGGCACAATGTCCTAGAGAAGACAGTGGCAGTGCTATAAAATTACTTCTACTAGCGAGAGAATTGACAAGATGTCAACTAGTATATGTGATCATGCACTACTTGTGCCATCACAAAACTTACCATCAAACAAGGGTTTTACACTCCTCTGCCTACCCCAAAAAAACCCTAAGAATTTGTCTCTATGGACTACATGTATGGCTTGCCTTCAACCAAGCATGGAAAGGACTGTTTATTTGTGTTCATTAATCATGGTTCTCTAAGATGGCCATTTTGACACCCTACAAGAAGAGTATCATAGTAGAGGCCAATGATAATCTCTTCTTTGAGAATGTTTGGGTTCATTTTGGGCTCCCATGAATCATTATTTCATACAAGGATAGTAGATTCCTTAGTACCTTCTGGTCGAGCTTGTGGTCGAGAATGGACACCAAGCTTACCAAATCCATTACCTTCCACCCCCAAACTAATGGACAAAAAGAGGTAGACAATAGGATGATTGTGCTATTCGAGGAATGTATAACTCTAAACATCCACACACATGTGATGAGATCCTTCCTTATGTTTAGCATAGTTACAATAGATCCCTTCATAACTCTATTGGCCACAACACTTTTCAGGTGTGCTTGGGATTCCAGCCATTAGCCTCAATTGATGTATCTCTACCCATTGCATCTACATAGGAAGAATCCTCCCATGCTCAAATTGAGGCTGATATAGCAACCAAACTTGTTGAATATATCCAGTGCATCCAAAAATAGGTTCATGATATTTACAGTTAGCTAATGCCAAGAAAAATTAGCACCACAATTAGCATCGAGTTCCACAAAATATTTGGGTGGGAGATAAGGTATGGTTCCATTTGTATTTTGTTCCTTCTTATTTTATTTTTTTATTATGCATTGTAATTTGAGGGGGGGGGTTTCCCATGAGGTTTTCCCTCTTTCCTCATTTATTTCAATGTATCTTTTGTATTTGGGTGCCTAACATGGCCTCGTTGTCAGGACCCATTCTTTATTTTAACCATAGTGATGTTCAGGGGGGGTGTTGGAGTTACTTCACACACACCTAGGATTTCTTTTTCCTAAGGTTATTCCTTGTTTATTAATCATTATCAATCATTATCCAGTCTCCTATATTTTAGGGAAGAATATTCTACCTGAAGAATATTCTCTTCAATTGACACTTCAGTTTGACTAGTTGAGTTGAGTTTAGATGTTGCATTGGTTTTGTCACCATGCAACATTGTGATCATCACCATGCTAATGTGCACTTGCCTTGGGATCATCACCAGACTGGCGCATTACCCTTGATTCCATGAGTTAACTCCTCACTACTCTTTGTTCAGTCAGGTAACTGAAGACTTGTTGACTAGTTAACTCAACTAGGTGGCAGTTCACTCCTGTAACTGCCTGAGAGACCAGACTAGGTGGAAGTTCACTCCCATAACTTTTGGTGTGTGTCCAGATCACTCTAGACCACCACTATGGCTCATTAGTTACTCATGTATCCTATATATATATTGTAAATTATTCACTCTTTGAGTGTGGAAATGGTTAATGAGAATTCTTTCACTTTTTCTCTCCTTCTTCTTCTTTCTCCAATTCTCTCTGCAAATGTGTGTATTATTGTTTAGTTAGATCTATTATGTGCAGGTTCAACACATTTACAGAGGTTGATATAGCAATCAAACTTGTTGAATATATCCAATGCATCCAAAAATAGGTTCATAATATTTACAGTTAGCTAATGCCAAGAAACAATAGCACCGCAATTAGCATCGAGTTCCACAAAATATTTGGGTGGGAGATAAGGTATGGTTCCATTTGTATAAATAATTTCTTACTAGACCCCTTCTGTAACACCCAAGGGTCGAGCCCCTACTGAATTTTAATTATATTTATAGGCTGGTGAGCCAAGTGTGTATAAGCTAGTAGACTTATATGTTTATTAGGCCGGAGAGCCTAGATGCTTAAGGACATGAACCTATTTTTGTATATGTAAACACTCATATCATTAATAAAATTACATCGCTGCGTGTATACCGACCATGAAGAAAGAGTTATGGGGGACTAAGATCCACTAGGTAGGGTAAGGAAAGGGGCTAAGTGTTTAGGATTAGGTGCTAAGCTAGAGGGCTTACCTCTAAAGGAATAATATTTTATTATTATTTCCTAAAGGATAAGGTTGACATAATTGGTGTTGTCCTAAGTTCCATGGGAATGGGAACGAGTGCTAAGTGGAGCTCATGCGGCTTCAGGAAGACAAATGTCGACTTGGGCGCATGCAGTTATAGCTGGGAAAGCCAGCTCGTTGGGGGTTCTCTTTACATTCTCACGTTGATCCCCATCCTCCCGTCCTTGGTAAGTCTCGCATTCTCTTGTGACCTTCACGATTCTTTGGAAGTCTTCCATCCTTCCTGATCCAACCACCAATCCACGCATTGAACCATAGCTCCATCATTGACCTCTGAAAAAGCACACACCTTGGGAACCTCCAGTCATATTTGAGTTATCATGTGTATCTCTTGTGAAGTACATTGCACCTGTACTTTTCCTGAGCTCCTGTTGTGTCTTAACGGTTGGTTGTTACAACCCATATAGTTTCTTGACTGAGTGTTGCTTGCTACCAATGTCTATTCCATACCAAGATTTGTTGTTGCCATCGCCCTTACTTGAATTGACTTAGAAGTTGGATTGAAGAAGCAGGCTGACAGGCCTGTGGTTTGAAGAGGCGGGTTGTCAAGCACGTGGACTGAAGAAGCGGGTTTTCAGGCCTGTAAGAAACTCTCTCCAGGTAAGAGAGGTTGTTGGGGAAGTTCTTTCCCAAAGGGAGCCCAACTGCAGCTACAGTGCTCGAAGAATTCCTTTGTGTCTTGTTTTTAAAGCCCTGGAAGGGAAGTGGGGCAGCCGAAGGACTATTGAGCAGAGAAGGGGCACACTTCCTAGGGTGGGACAGGCATGTGGGGAATGAGAGGTTGTAGGTAGTTAGTGTGAGTTGGATCCTGGGAGATAATCCTTCGTGTTGATCTATGTGACTTTCCTGTTTCCCTTGCCAAGCCTAGGACTCCATTTCCCGGTGGAGTTTAGTCCCATATCGGGGGTGACCCACTACTAAGAATGATGAGCAACGTGGTCTAAGGCTGGGAGGTTCGTGGAAGGTCTACACACAGTTGTTGGTCATCTATTAAAATATAAGTACTAATTCTATGTTGATTGTATGTTTTGTAATTGTACATGTGTTATAATTGATGAGTAATGCCTGGATATATCATATATGTTGTATGTGTAGGCTTACTATTATTTCCGCATTAATCTGTGTATCATTAGAATGTATTGTCTATATGTTTTAATGTTATTTCCGCATGAATAGTGGCATGAACAGGATGTTATAGTTGTTAAATTGCATTAGTTATATATGCATATGATGTCACGAATTGGTATCAGATCTAGTTTCAAAAGATAAAGTGGTTTGATTAGAATTACCCGGTAGAGGTTGAAGGTTGGGGACGTCACAAATTGGTTTCAGAGCTAAGAGAAACATCCAGGAAGTGGCGTTGTCCGGCCTGTTGGAGGCTGGGGATGTTACAAATTGGTATTAGAGAATAAAAGAAAAGGTAAAGTGGTTTTTGTAGCGTGTCTCAGAAGAGGTGGATGGTCAGGGATGTCACAAATTGGTATCAGAGCCAAGGTTTCAATATTGAGCCTAGATGGGCCATGTTAGTAGAAGTTGAAGCAAAAATTCGGAAGAGAATTGTTGTCAGAATGGACAAAATTCAAGTTCAGAGCCCATGGTTTCTATACGGAACCTGGATGGGCCACAAATGAGGGATTTGGATTAAAAATTCCAGAGAATTTTGATGTACATAGGGCCAGAAGGGCGTGGAGAGAACACTTGGACTGTGTTCAGAAGCACAAGAAGTGTAACGGATTAATAAATGGCCATTGAGAAAGAAACCACAACATATGTGGTGATTGGGCCGTAGGATATGTTCAGGAGAAGGAGGATCCTTCACAACCTTCAAATATGGAGAGAGGCGTAGGAGGGTTAACCTACAAGTCATTTGGAATTATCGACTTCGGTGGAGTTAGGCGTTATAGATTAAAAGGAGCCGAAGCCCGAAGTTGTGAAGTCGTTGAGGGGATCTACATCATAGATCCGAGGAGAAGTGTTATCATTAAATCAAACCAAGAGAAGAAGGTAAGGTGCATGGTAAAAAGCGGATCTCGGTCGTTAGATCTGCACGCAAGTGATTGTGAGTCATAGATCTCACAGCAGTTTGAAGTTCGACGTTTGGGAGAATTGGAGTGTGCTGGTGTGGAATCTTCCAAAGCCCCGAAGCTCGGAATTCCTGAGGCCAAAGAACAGAAGTGGCGTGGCATTTTGACGTCACCTGGGGTGATGTGGACCCTTCCTAGACATGTCGCGTTCCACCACTTTGATGGTGACAGCTGTACTATGTGGACCCCGAAAGGTATGGAAGTTTGGGATTTCGACGTTTCGAAGAAATGGAATGTGCAAGTGTAAAAACCATCGAGGCCCAAAGTTCTGAAGTGGCATGGCTTACTGACATCACTCAAAGTGACATGGACACATGGGATGTGTGCCACGTGTCAGTGAGTTAAGAACCTTAGGATAATTGAATTTCCCGATAGAACGTGGCATGTGTCACCCGTCTGAGTGGGCCATGTGTCCGCTTCTAATATTTGCAACATGGGCCTCCTCTTGAGCATGGATGGTGGGGCCCATGATGGTCACAGTGGACGTGTGGTGCTAGATTGTGAAGTCTAGAGACTTGACACTGTGAAAGAAATGGTTCATGAGGGAATGGAAGGAATAAATTCTCGAAGTTCTATAGCACCGAGGTGACATGATGTAATGACATCTGTAAGTTTTAAACCTATGAAGTAAAGCAATGCATATAGATTCTTAAGAAAAATAGAATTTAATCAATGGCTCATTCACATAGTACACAGAGATTTATACCAGAAACCCTCAACCGGGAAAACCTTTCTTATATTCATTATATCGAATTTCACCATTCACTATACAATATATATACAATGTTTTTAGGTATTTCGTAGATACCAAAACCCTAATCCCTTAATCTGGGATAAATTTACAAAACCGCTAAAAATAGAAAAAAGCGCCCAAAAAAAAAATGTTGGGGTGTTGCCCCGGGCTACCGCACGTTGTCGAACGCTGCACATAACCAGGGGGGGGCATACCTGCCCCCCCCTGGGATCCCCTAGGAAAGCGCTTGGCGCACACGGCACAAACAAAGCACTACTACGAGGGATCGTCAGACGCAGTTGTCATATCTGACGTGCCCACACAAACATGCAAAGAATATAACACATACCCAACAACATCACTGGGGTGACGTGGAAGTATTCGAAGATTATCGGTTTGAGAGTTTTGGGGGTGTGCATATGTGAAATCCTCCAAAGTTCCAAAGCTCTGAAGCCCCGAATTCCCGGAGCTCTCAAGCTGGGAGTTCCATAGTGAGTATCAGTCATTGGATGTTGGGAAGATGTGGACCGTTGATCCACCCCACTTCGCGAGTTCACCAATGCGGCACTTTGAAAGATTTGTTAGGAAGGTGATTTGGAAACAACCAAAGCCAGGTTCCCCAAAGCTTTGATCCACCATAGATATGAGCAAGGCATGTAGACCGTGGATCCAATTCGTTTTTCTATGATGTTGTAAGGTGCGGAAAAAGGGAAACCTCTGAAGTTTGGGAGCCCAATGTTTCAAGGCTCTGGATAAGCACTCAAACCATTAGCATTGGGTCACATCCGTGGTCACATGTGAACCAAGGGCTGAATAAAAGGGGCTAGCGCCCGAAAATTGTTGCAGAATAGAGGTGGGCATAAAGATAGAATCTCGAAGGGTTCTTGACTAACCAAGCCCGCTGAAAATGGAGTCTGATATTCTTTTATTAAGTCAAAATGGTTTATAATATTCTGAGAGAATTATTGAAGTCTGATAGCCTAACAAAATTCGGTTGACTGCACATTTTACAGAGTTAACAATCGACCGAACCAAATCAAATTTCTCCTTAGCGCAGAGAAATGGAGGAGGCACAGGACGCTTACAGTCCAGAGGATGAAGTTAGAGGAATGGATTTCCACTTGGGAGTTGAAGGAACAAACTCCAATGGGCATGGAGAAGATATAAAGAAATAAGTGAGCATGATGAAAATCATCAAAAATTTGTAAAAAGACATCCAAATTCACCAGGAAGATAATGAAAAGCTTATGAAAGGAAAGGAACAACAGGAAGACTTCAACCTGAAGTTGATGCAGAGCCTAGAAAGAATAGAAAATAAATTGGATAAGGAGAGTGGCTCAAGCAAATCAGGAAGTCACAGGACCCTTGAGAAGAAAGGAAGATCAAGGAGTGTCAGCATACGTCATTTTCACTCCCTAAGGCATTCCAATAAGAGAGTGCATAACATCTCAATCCCATTCCCTATCGAGAAGCATAAGAGGCCAGGGGTGGATGAGCTACGAGGAGAAATGAACAAAATAAAACCTCCTACATTTGATGGTGAGCACAAGAAGGATGAAGATGCAAAAACATGGTTGTTGGACATGAGAAAGTATTTTCAATTGCATAATTATTCTTCTCACGCAGAGGGAAGAATTACCATCTACCAACTCAAAGGAAAGGCATCCATGTGGTGGGATCAACTTGTGCAGGTGCATCACATTAAAGAGAAAAATGTTACTTGGAAGGAATTCAAGAAGTATTTCGAAAAGAAATACTTGACTAAGAGATACTATGACAAGAAAATGAAAGAGTTCTTTGAACTCAAGCTTGGGAGTATGACAATAGATTAATATGAATGAAGGTTTTTAGAATTGTTGAAGTATGTTTCTTTCATCAAGGATGAGACAGTAAATATTCATAGGTACTTGAGTGGTTTTCCACCATTCATTAGTGAAAAAATACAATATGATGATCCCAAAACATTAGAAAAGACCATAAGGCAAGCTAAATGCCTATATGATCAGCAAAAAGCAAGGCCAACTTTCCAAAAATCTTGGGAAGACAGGAATAAATTCAATATGGATCAAAGGAAGAAGGGAGCTAAGCCACCATTCTTCAAAAATAATCCCCAGGGACAGTCAACTTCTAGAGAACCTAGAACGATTGAGATAGGTGGTCAAAGGCCAAGGCAACCATCTATCCAATGTTGGGGTTGTAAAGGAGATCATATGTTTAGAGATTGTCCTCATAGAAGTGACAAAGTGAGAGTTGTTCACAATGTACAGCGAGCTGAAATAGTGGGGGACATGGGCAGAAATGTACCCAGGATCTATGCAGCCCTGGACAACAAGAAATTCGAGTATCAGTCACATATGATTGAAGTGGAAGGTAAGATCAACAACCATACCATTACTATTTTAATTGATTCAAGAGGTAGTCATAGTCATATAGATCCTAATATTGTCGAAAGTTTTCATTTTCCAAGAAACGGACATGGAAAATCTTGGTTGGTGCAGCTGGATACCGGAGCCAAGAGAAAAGTTAATGAAATGGTTAAGTCATGTATTATGGACATGAATGGTCTGAGGACAGGGGAAGATCTGAACATATGGCCTTTAGGTTCCTATGACTGTCTAATTGGGATGGATTGGTTGGACCAACATCATGCTATCCTGGACTGTCATAAAAAGGAATTTACTTGCTTGGAGGAGAAAGGGAACCTAAGGAAATTCCAAGAAATTCCCAGGAAGAAGAAGGGAGCTAAGCCACCATTCTTCAAAAATAATCCCCAGGGACAGTCAACTTCTAGAGAACCCAGAACGATTAAGATAGGTGGTCAAAGGCCAAGGAAACCACCTATCCAATGTTGGGGTTGTAAAGGAGATCATATGTTTAGAGATTGTCCTCATAGAAGTGACAAAGTGAGAGTTGTTCACAATGTACAGTGAGCTGAAACAGTGGGGGACATGGGCAGAAATGTACCCAGTATCTATGCAGCCCTGGACAACAAGCAATTCGAGTATCAGTCACATATGATTGAAGTGGAAGGTAAGATCAACAACCAAACCATTACTATTTTAATTGATTCAAGAGGTAGTAATATTCATATAGATCCTAATATGGTTGAAAGTTTTCATTTTCCAAGAAACAAACATGGAAAATCTTGGTTGGTGCAGCTAGATACCGGAGCCAAGAGAAAAGTTAATGAGATGTTTAAGTCATGTCTTATGGACATGAATGGTCTGAGGACAAGGGAAGATCTGAACATCATGCCTTTAGGTATCTATGACTGTCTAATTGGGATGGATTGGTTGGACCAACATCATGCTATCCTGGACTATCATAAAAAGGAATTTACTTGCTTGGAGGAGGAAGGGAACCTAAGGAAATTCCAAGGAATTCCCATGGCAGTTGTTGTCCGAGAAATTTCAGCAATGCAACTGAAGAAATGCTACATAAAAGGGTGTCAAATATTTGCATCTCATATGGAAGAAGCATCTAAGGATAAGGTGCCAAATCTGGAGGATCATGCAATCCTAGAAGATTTTGAAGATGTGTTCAAGGAGGTACCAAGACTACCCCCAAGGAGAGATATTGATTTCTCCATAAATTTGATACCTGGGGCAACCCCAGTATCAAAGACTCCTTACAGAATGAGTACACTAGAGCTGAAGGAGTTGCAAATGCATCTTGAAGAACTTCTGAAGAACGGATATATACGCCCAAGCATTTCACCTTAGGGTGCCCCAGTCTTGTTCGTGAAGAAGAAAGATGGGACATTGAGATTGTGCATCGATTTCAGATAGTTGAACAAAGTGACTATAAAGAACAAGTATCATATACCAAGGATTGATGATCTCTTCGATCAGTTGAAGGATGCAAGGATATTTTCGAAGATAGATCTCAGGTCAGGATACCATCAGGTAAGGATTAAAGAGGAAGATATCAGCAAGACCACCTTTAGGACAAGGTAAGGTCATTATGAGTTCATAGTGGTGCCATTTGGGTTATCAAATGCACCTGTTGTTTTCATGTGCCTAATGAATGGTGTTTTTCGTGAATATTTAGATAAGTTTGTCATTGTCTTTTTAGATGACATCCTTGGATATTCCAAGTTGGAAGAAGAACATGAGCATCATTTGAGGATGGGGTTGCAAGTGCTAAGAGAGAATCAACTGTATGCCAAATTGAGCAAGTGCTCATTTTATCAAAGTAGAATTCATTATTTGGGGAATATCATATATGAAGAAGAAATGGCAGTAGAGTCTAGACCCTGAAAAGGTAGAAGCCATTAGAGGGTGGACAACACCTAAGAATGTGATAGAAGTCAGGTCCTTCATGGGTCTAGCTGGTTGCTATAGAAGGTCCATTCCAAGGTTTTCAAGAATAGCTCACCCCATCACTTCCTTGCAAAGGAAAGGAAAGAAGTTTAAATGGACAGAAGAATGTGAAAGAAGCTTCCAAAAATTGAAGTAGTTGTTAACTAGTGCTCCAATTCTCAGGATTGCAGATCCAAATGAAGACTTCATTGTATGCATGGATTCTTGTAAAGAAGGACTTGGTGGAGTCCTCAGTCAAAATGGGTTTGTTGTCTATTATGAATCAAGGAAGTTGAAGGAGAATGAAAGGCTCTATGCCACTCATGATTTGGATTTGGTAGCCATAGTGCACGCTTTGAAGAAGTGGAGGCACTACCTCATGGGAAAGAGGTTTGAATTGAGGGCATACCATAATGGTCTGAAATATTTATTTGATCAGCCAACTCTAAATGCCAGGCAAAGTAGATGGTTATAATTTCTCAGTGAATATGACTTTGATATAAAGCATATCAAAGGGAAAGAGAACAAAGTGGTTGATGCACTCAGCAGGAGAGTGCATGAACTACATGCTACAGCCATCAGCATGTATCAAATTGATGTTAAAGGCAGAATTTTGGAAGCTGCAAAATTAGATTTGCAATACAAGGATTTGGTAACTAAATTGCAGCAAGGTAAAATGCAGCATAAAATTGAGGATTATGAATTGGGAATTGATGGAATTATCTTGTACAAAAACAAAGTTTATGTACCAAATTCTCCTGAATTAAGGAGTGAAATTTTAAAAGAAATGCACAATGTACCTTATGCAGGACACCCAGGATATCAGAAAACAATTTCAGCAGTCAAGAGCCAATATTATTGGTCAGGTATGAAGAAGGAAGTTGTTGATTTTATTCCCAAATTCTTGGAATGTCAAAAGGTAAAGGTTGAGCATAGACACCCAGCAGGCTTGCTACATCCATTACCCATTCCTGAGTGGAAATGGGAAGTTGTAATAATGGATTTCATCACGAGATTGCCTAGAACGATCAAGCAGCATGATGCAATCATGGTGGTAGTGGATAAGCTTACTAAATCTGCCCATTTCATTCCTATGAAGACTACTCACACGAAAACCAATGTTGTTGATATTTATATGAGAGAGGTAGCATGCTTGCATGGCATACCCAAGACAATTGTGTCTGAAAGAGACCTAAAGTTTACCTCAAAGTTTTGGAAGGGGTTCGAAACAAATCTGAACTTCAACACAGCATATCATCCTGAGTTGGATGGGCAAAAGGAAAGGGTGAATCAAGTGATAGAGGACATGCTAAGGATGTATGTGATGGACAAACCATCTAAATGGGAATATTATCTACACATGGTATAATTTTCCTACAACAATGGATATCAAGCATCACTGAAGATGAGCATGTTTGAAGCACTTTATGGTATAAAGTGAAACACCCTAGTAAGTTGGGAAAACTTAGTTGATAGGGCAGTGGTTGGGCCAGAGTTGCTCAAGGAAATGGAAGAGAAAATGCTGAAGATTAAAAAGAAATTGAAGGTTTCGCATGATAGGCAGAAAAGATATGTTGATAAGAATAGAACTCACAAGGAATTTAAAGTAGGGGATCATGTTTTCTTAAAAGTGAAGGCCAATAGAAGTTCCCTAAAGCAAGTAATTGTTCAAAGTTAGTAGCCAAATATTGTGGACCATTTGAAATCTTAGAGAGGATTGGTCCAGTAGCATATATGCTTTCATTGCCTGCATCTATGTTTATACATAATTTGTTTCATGTCTCATTACTTAAGAAGTATATACCTGATGCTAATCATGTTATTGATTGGAATGTGATTTAGGTGGAGCAAGAAAGCACTTTTCAGGTGCATCTGGTGCGCATAATGGACTGGAAAAGAAAGAAGCTCCATAATCAAGCCATAGAGATTGTAAAAGTCCATTGGACCTGGTACAGTCCTGAGGACGCAACATGGGAGCATGAAGATGCTATGCAGGCAGAGTACCCACATCTTTTTGAAGATTTTGTAAATCTTGTTGTTGTGTAAATAAGTTGCACTAAGGACAATGCAAAAAAAGGGGAGGGGATTGTAACACCCCAATGATGAGCCCCTGTTTAATTGTTATTATATTTATGGGTTGGTGAGAAAAGTGTTTATAAGCTAGTAGACTTATATGTTTATTGGGTCGGAGATCCTAGATGCTTAAGGCCATGAGCCTATTTTTGTATATGTAAACACTCATATCATTAATAAAATTACATTGATGCATGTAGACCGACCACGAAGAAAGAGTTATGGGGGACTAAGCTCCACTAGGTAGGGTAAGGGAAAGGGCTAAGTGTTTAGGATTAGGGGCTAAGATAGAGGGCTTACCTCTAAAGGAATAATATTTTATTATTATTTCCTAAAGGCT
Source organism: Picea engelmannii (assembly GCA_009831015.1). NCBI lineage: Eukaryota > Viridiplantae > Streptophyta > Pinopsida > Pinales > Pinaceae > Picea > Picea engelmannii. The sequence continues at coordinate 464,447 of ML777091.1, forward strand.
AAGTTTGACATAACTAATGTTGTACTAAGTTCCTGGGAACGGGAACGAGTGTTAAGTGGAGCTCATGTGGCTTCAGGAAGACAGGTGTCGACCTGGGCGCATGCAGTTATAGCTAGGAAAGCCAGCTCATTGGGGTTTCTCTTCCCATTCTCATGTTGCTCCCCATCCTCACGTCCTTGGCCAGTCTCGTTTTCTCTCGCGAACTTCACGATTCTCCAAAAGTCTTCCATCCTTCTCGATCCAACCATTGATTCACACATTGAACCATAGCTCCATCATCAATCTTTGAACAAGCACGCACCTTGGAAACCTGCAGTCATATTTGAGTTATCCTGGGTATCTCATGTGAAGTACAGTGCACCTATACTTTTCTTGAGCCTGTGTTGTGACTTAACGGTTGGTTGTTATAGCCCACTCAATTCCTTGACTGAGTGTGGCTTGTTGCCAGCATTTGTTCCATACCAATCTTGGTTGTTTCCATCGCCCTTACTTGAATTGACTTAGAAGCTAGATTGAAGAAGCAAGTTGTCAGGTCTGTGGTTTGAAGAGGTGGGTTGTTAGGCCCGTGGACTGAAGAAGTAGGTTGTTAGGCCTGTAAGGAAATCTCCCCAGGTGAGAGAGGTTGTTGGGGAAGTGATTTCCCATAGGGATCCCAACTACAACTACAGTTCTCGGAGAATTCATGTCGGATCTGTTTATGAATCTGTTAGGTGATTTATATGTACTAAAAGAGACACTAAACTACCCTCAATTAAATTGTCAACCCGGGGTAAGTAAACTTAGAGTTGTAGAAAAATATATGCCAAAGGTATAAGGGTTGGTAGGATTATAGTTTAACTAAGAAACACAGCTATCTAAGGCTAATCTACTCAAGAAAACCTATCTAATGAGAAAACCCTACTAAGCAAATTGAAACTAGGTAACCTAAGTACTTTTGGGCCAAGGACTGAGGGATAGTTCCTAAGAAAGCAAGTTAAAACCCTATTCAAAGTAAACTAGTTCATGACAGTAAGCAAAGGTAAAATACTAAGCATACTAAGCAAATGATGAAAGAAAACTACTTTTAACTTGCCAACCTACATTCAATGAGAAACTACCCTATGAAAGCAATTAAATAAGCAAGTAAGAAAAAGCACCTATCTAACCTATTAAAGAAAATAGATAAGCAAGCAAAGACACCTAACTAACCTACTAAAGCAAAAGACAAGTAAGCAAAGACAACTATCTATCCTACTAAAGCAAAGACTTCTCATTGAACAACTTGCTAGCCTAAGAGGCAAGTGAACTAAATGCCTAATGCAAAACTACTTCTCTTGCGTGAAAGGAAATTTAAATGCTCAATGCAATACATGAAAGGAAATCTATTATATTGAAAGCAAGAAAGATTAACTAAACTTATGAAAACAAGAAACTATCTCTTCTAATCTACGAAAGCAAGAAACTATCTTTAATCTACAAAACACTCAAATGTAATGATGGTGGTTGTGGGAATGCCTTCGATGGTGATGGATGATATCTTGATGACACTTAACCACAAAGGACAGTTCTAATGGTATAAGTTCAATACTAATTTCAATGGAAAAATGAAAGGTGTGAAGTAAACAGTCCAATGCAAACTTAGCCATGATAAAAGTAATGTTAAATACCCTGCATATTCATGTATAAACCATCAACAACATAATGAGATTTAATTTCATTTTAATCTATGAAAGTAAATTGTGTAAAGGAAAACTATGCTATGTCTATTTTAACCATTCAAACTATGATAAGAAAATGAATTAAAAACAGAAATTAAACTATGTTTATTAAAAAGTAAATCGACAATTAACCAACAACTAAACAAATGAATTCTATCTAAAACTAAGACAAGCAAACTATGATTAAGAACTAGAATTAAATCTATCAATCCATCAAAGATCCCTGTAAAATGAAACCCAAATAGAACTATGTGTTATTCTAAAAACAACTTTGTTTTAAACTTGATTGTAAGATCATAAATAAAAGTGTAATCTGATATCTAGATGCATATGGGGTTAGTGTAGAGACTTGCAAGTCTATACCTAGCCTACAAAACTAATTCATGCTAACATAACTCATCACACTAACCTGCAAAAGAACAATAAAACAATTAAATCACAGCTAGCTAATTAAAACATAAAACATGCATGTACAGGAAATAAAATACAATTTAAATTATGAAATGTATAAACAACACATTGATCATCACCAAACTGTTGGTGGGCCCCCCAGCAAGTCGTGGCTACCCTATACAAGCACACCACGAACTTCAGCAGGCCAAATTCACCATGAAAGTCAAAAACGCAGTTCTGGCACTATTCTAGTAATGTGAAAAATGAAAAACAGAGTATAATGAGTTTATCTCCAATCTGTTGGCTATTCTACTTGCTTAACAATCTAATAATCATCCTAGTAGTATTTATAGGTTTACAACCTAGGTGGTCGACCACAGGAGGGTCGAACCACCTCTAAATTCGGCAATTTACAATAAATGCATCCATAACTAACAAAACGGAGGAAACCAATAATCGCCCTCTTTGGACAATTGAAATCGAGTTGTCTTGAGCTTAGTAGCTGGAGGGGGCGATGACAAACAAAACCCATGTGCTCGATTTGTCTACCACTGGCCGCCAATACCATAACCGCCAACTCGCCTTGCGTTTTTGTGCAATACTGGGTGCTGGAACGAGTGTCGGATCGAGTACTGGAACGAGTGCTGGATCAAGTGCCGGATCAAGTGTTGGACCAAGAAACATGGTGCGTTTTGCCCTATAATAGCAGAAAAACATGAATTAACTCTTGGAAACCATAAAATATGGTAAATTAAACTTGATTGAATCACAAAACACTAATTATATGTACCTCGTGCCAAATATATCATTTTATCATAAATTCTTCAAAAATCTCCTTTGAAAGATAAAAATGCATGTGTACATATGGAAAAAAGTGTATAATAACGTCATGAAAATGATCATATCTCGGGCCCAACATTACCCCCACACTTAGGATTTTGCAGGTCCCACTGCAAACAAAAAGAAGTCATCCCTCAGAACTAGGTTTGTTGAGGAGGATCGACTTTAGAAGCCTCTCCTTATTGATGTGTAGGCTTAGCCTTGTGCCTCTTGTATTGCTTTAATTGTGCTCTTAAGCTGTGGTTAGATTGGGTCATCCCATCGACCAATCGTTGAAGGGAGTTAACTTTTGCCTGAAGGACTGCATTGTCATGATGTAGGTGTGCATCTATTGTCTTCCTCTCTTCTAATTGTTGGAGAAGTTGATGGTTTTCCCTTTGTAACTCCTCTATAGTTGGGGCAGAATCAGTTATCTCTGAGGAAGGCTTAGGCCCTTTGAGAGATGGGGACAATTTATCAATTTTAGGATCAAGAGTGGGCATAGGTGAAGTAGGTGTGATGGGAGATCGGAAAGGTGAGGTAGGTTATGGTTTTGTTTTCCTTAGTGGCTCTAATCCATCCGCAGAGACTTCTCTAGGTTGCTTATGAGGGCTCTCAAGGTCGGAGGATACTTGGATAGGATCTGAAGTAGGTGGAGGCTTTGCATAAGGCTTGGTTCTTATGTTCCAGGTACTCTTCCGAAAGGGTCCCTTACCAAATCGGTTGGCTCCTCTCTTGTTTGTGGGAATGATGGGAAAGTCTTGCTGCATTACTTCTTGGGGTTTCTTAGGTGTAGGATCAAGATAAAATGAAGGCATTGGGGGGTCAACAATAGGCTTCTTTTGGTTTTTGTTCTTGGTTTTTTTCCCCGATGAAGAAGTAGGAATATCAACAAGCTTTTGGTATTGTTCTGGCAAAGAGGGAGTTTGTGCAAGGGAGTTTGGAGTTTTTGGAGAGTGAGGCTTGGATGGAGAGATAGTTTTTAGGGTAAGTGGCTTTTTGTCGGTATTAACTGTCAAGTGAGGATTTGCAAATTGGTAGATAAAGGCATCCCAACTTTGCCCCTGCTTCTCTAGTTCGGTAAGAACGAGGAGTTTGATCAAACCGTGGTGGAAGAGACTATTGTGGGGGTTGGTCACATTTTTATTCACTTGAGAGGACATTTTCTCCAAGCTTTTGAGAAAATAAAAGGGAAAGTTCAAAGGTTTATTTAACAGAAAATGAGCCAGCAATCTAAAGTGACAAGCTTTGAAGGTGGAGTATCTACCTTCACATGTAATTAACCTTGTGATAGAAATGATGGGATTGACCAATTCTGGCTTTATCCACTCCTTAGCATACACTTTCACTCCTGAAATGCTCTCGAATTTGAGCTTAAACACCCTGTTGTAACTTGAGCACGGAAATTGATGATTCTTGAACCACCTGTCTCCCATTCTTGGAAGTTTTGTTGCAGCAGCAATTGACTCTTCTGTGACTGCAAAGTTGAGAGACCCTACATGTGCTATCTTGCCATCAAAACCAACTGCAAATTGCATAGAAAGACTATCATCATGGCCTTGCAAACTCGACAAAAATGGACCCCAGCCAGCATGCAAGAACACTTCCCTGCACTTTGCGAATTCTGGAATGGCAAACAAGTATGCATAGGAGGATGGTTCGTATCGCTTGGGCATTGTGACAGAGTTTGAATTCACTAAGAAAGGGAGAAATCGAGCCACACAAAGACACAAATTTGGCACGGTTTGAGTGTGATTGGAATAGAGGGAGAATTTTACCAAGCAAGAGTGTGAATAAGCCAAGAAATGGCATGGCTTTAACACAGTCTAAGTGTGATTAGAATAGAGGGTGAATTTGATAAAGGTTGGGTGTGATTCCTTAACGTAGGGAAGAGAAAATGGCAAGGGCAAATGAAACAATAGAGTGCCCAGCCCGATTTTGGATGCTCTTATGGTGGAGTACGTTGCCCACATGTGCGCGTGAGCTGCCATGTGTGGGAGATTCGAATTTGATGGCAAGCTTGGGAGCAATGGAGTGGTGTGTACTTAGATCAATGTCGAAGTCTTTTGACTTGGACATTTGATCATAACCATATGAGGCATCTTTTAATCAATGCCTGCAACCAATGTAATTGAATATAATTGAATTTTGGTTACCTGGAATCTAGGACATTTACTGGTATGTAATTCAATGGCACTTCAAACGGCACTTCAAACGACATCTCATCCAGCACCTCATACAGTACTTCATCCGGTACCTCATATGGTACTTCATCTGGTACCCCTATGTTAAGTGCATTTTCGCCTCTTATAATGGACAGCCTGCAATTTTGAAGTGTTTTTTACAACCATAGTGGTTAATGAGAAGAGGCAGAGTGCTCCATGCTCGCTCATTCTTCTTGCATACGACATATAATGTCAAAATCTATAATGAACGGGTTATAGCAAGCATAAAACATGTATTTTCAAACCTACAGTATGCAGCTTGTAATGGAAGATAACCAATAAAGAGTGGTTTTTTAAGCATGAGTTCAGTAATGTATAGCACACAGGAGTTAAGCATTTAAAAATATCATGACTATCAATGAAATAACATGTATCATGGTAATAATACAAAAATTCTTGCAAAGACTCTTTTCTCCAGGAAATAATCATTTGTCATCTCATGAACCCCTCCCCCACACTTAAGTATTGTGACACCTCACAATCAAAAGTATAGGAAACTAGTCAGTATCCCCCAATAGTCGAAGATTTACAGTATGTCAAATGTAAAGATGAAATTTCACAGATTGGTCCGACGAGACAGTTATGAGATGGCCCCACCTATAGGCTAAGAGATCCTATATATAGATAAGAAGAGGTAGGCAAGAGAGTTTCAAGATAGTCTTAGATTCATTTCCCAATGGAAAATTGATGAGATTCATTAACCTTAGCTTAACCACACATACTCCATGTCAGCTTTGTCTGCAAGTAATGTCATACATCAGGACAAATTTAGATTTATTATTTATTTTTGTCAGATCATCATCCTCGCTAGGTACAATGCCCCGCTGCCAGCAAGCTTGTTCAGTACTCTAGCGGGTTTACCTAGTCATACCACAGGCCGGTACCCGCTGCCAGCAGACCTGTTCAGTATCCCGACGGGTTAGCCTCTTAAACCCTCAAAGACTGGCCCTCCATCCTTTAAGATTTTAGTACAAGATTGCTTATGCAAGAATATGGGGGAACATATATGAAACAACTTTTTCTTTCTTTTCTTTTTAATTGGGATGGTATTTATGTTAGAGGATGACTTTCCGTTATATTATTAGTGGTTGTCCCAATGTAAGGGGTACTTAAGCAGACGTGGCCTATCTAAAGATATGATATAATCAAGTTATTTAGTGTGTAGTGGATGGTACCATCGAGAAAGAACAGAAAGGTATCTCTAGGCTCAACTCACTTTCTTCTTTTGTAATTATTATGATGTTTCCATGACTAACTGCTAATGAGACCTCCATGTTACTCTTTGATAAATACACTTGACTTAATTACTCGGGTTTCTTGGAAAAACTGTACGAGAGACCTCTAGGCTTGGTAGTTAAGGTATCACTTCCTTATACAGTGGTGAAGAGTTTCAAGAGAAATTGCTTTAGAATGCCTTAAAAAATGAGAATGTTTGCAAAAATACGGCTAACTACAGTAAGTCGGTATTCATTTGATGCTTTAATAGACACAAAATTCAAGTATAACAATGTTTTGAAGAAAGATCTTTGAAACTGTGTACTCCTAGTGAAATAATCACTTGCAGAAATATCTAGAATTGCCTTATTAACAAAATACAAAAACTATTTACATATATACAATAGGAAACTCAGAAAAATTTTCAAGAACAAGGGGGAACTTCCCCATCTACTAAGGCCAGTGTCTTGTCAGTGGACATGACCTGTAGAAAATCTTCTCTGGAAATGGGCTTATGATAAAAGTTAAGTCGGTGTCCATTTACCACAAAGGAGACTTGTCTATCATCAATTGTTTTAATTTTTACAACTCCATTGTCATATACAATGTCTATCTCGTAAGGGCCCAACCAACAGGTGGTAAGTTTTCCTTTGAATTTTTTGAATCGAGAATCAAACAATAGAGCCCAATCACCAGGCTGGAAGTGCTTCTTCTTAATAAACTTGTCATGCCACTTGCTCGTATGGTTTTGGACTAATATCGTCCGTTGGCTGGCATCTTGCCTGATTTCATCCAATTCATTCAACTGTAGGGCTCATTGCTTCTGAGCCTCATCCAGGTTCAATCCTAATTCTGTGGCAATACAGAAGGTCCTTACTTGGAATTCTATTGGTAAAAGTACTTGTTTCCCATACACCAGCTCATAAGGGGTATGCCCAGTGGTATTTCTCCAGGTATTTTGGTATGCCCACAAAGCCTATGGGAGCCTATCAGCCCAATCTCGGTGATGTAACTGAACAATCTTGGTCAAGATGGATTCTAGAACTTTGTTTGTGGATTCTACCTGACCATTGGCTTGCGGGTGGTATGGAGAAGATTTATAATGTTTAATCCCATAGTTCTCTATTATCTCTTTCATCAGCTTGGGAGTGAATTGAGTGCCTTGGTTGCTAACGATTTCACGAGGGACACTGAAGTGGGTAAAGACATCTTCATAGATGAATTCGACAACAGACTTCTTTGTGTCCCTAAATAGGGATTTTGCCTCTACCCATTTGGTGACATAGTCCGTACAAACCAAGATATAGTTCTTCAAACGGGACATGGGTGAAATTGGTCCTACAAAGTTGAGGGCCCATTTTTTGAAGGGTTCTATCATACTTGGGCCTGTAAAGGCATTTCGTCAGTTGACGTAGGTCTACCTATCCTTTGGCAACTATCACAACTTCTCACATACTTGGCAACATCTTTGAAAATGCTAGGCCAATAGTAACCTGAATGTAACACCTTATATGTTGTACGTTTGTTAGAGAAATGGCCACACATGGTCCATCATGACAACTTCGTAGTATTTCAGGTACCTCGTCCTCTCAAACACATCTATGAATAATCAAATCAGGACCTGTGCGAAAAAAATCATGACCAACCCAAGAGTAATTAGCACCCTATGTAATAATTTTCCTCTTTTCATGAGGTGACAAATGAGACGGTAACTTCCTAGTAGCTAGATAGTTTTCCATATATGAAAACCATGGGGTATTGACAGAAAGGGAAAAGAGATGCTCATCTGGGAAACTATCATCTACAGGGATATCATCATCCTCATTCTTTATGCGAGAAAGAAAGTCAACTACTACATTATCCTTTCCAGGTCGTCCAAGCACAGTAATATTAAATTCTTGCAATAACAAGAGCCACCTAGTCATTCGGCCATTAGTTATAGGTTTATTCATGAGGAACCTAATGGCGGAATGATCAGTGTGTACAAATACTTCTTAACATGTAATGTAATGACTAAACTTGTTAATAGCATGAACAACTTCCAAGAACTCTTTCTCAATGACTGTGTAGTTCAACTCAGCAGGGGACAAGTTCTTGCTTACAAAATAAATGGCATAGGATTGTTGGTCCTCTTTCTGCCCTAATACCCCTCTGATTGCAGTGTCAGAGGCATCAGTGGATATATGAAATGGGAGAGTCCAATTGGGCCCTCTAAGAATTGGTGCCACATACAGCTTGGCTTTCAGGGTTTCAAAGGCAGTTTGACAATGCTCTATCCAAACAAAATCAACATCTTTTATCAATAATCCAAACATAGGTGCAGCAATCTTTGTAAAATTTTCTATAAACAGCTGGTAATATCCGGCATGTCCAAGAAAGCTTCTCACCTCTTTCTGAGTCTTGGGGGGTGGAAGTCTAATAATGACCTCAATCTTTACAGGATCGACTTTTATTCCTTCAGATGAAACATGATGTCCTAGAACAACTCCTTCAGTTAGCAACATTTTTCATTTTTCATGACTTAGGGATAGGTTCATTTCCTGGCATCTGATGAGGACCTTTTCTAAGTTGTCTAAGGCTTCCTTGTAATTGTTTCCATAAAATGTGAAGTCATCCATGTAGACCTCCACACAATCATGAATAAGATCGGCAAATATCCCTAATACTGCTCGTTGAAATGTGGCAGGAGAATTAGAAAATCCAAATGGTAAGACCCTATAGGCATAGGTGCCCCAAGGACAGGTAAAGGTATTATTGTCCTGGTCTTCGGGTGCTATAAGAATCTGGTTGTACCCGTTGTACCCATCTAGAAAGGAGAAATACTTCTTTCCAGACAAGGTGTCTAGAACTTGGTCAATGAAAGGAAGAGGAAAGTAGTCTTTCAGAGTGGCCTTGTTGAGTTCCTGGAAATCAACACAGATTCTCCATCTCCTGGTCACTTTCTTTGGAACCACTACAAGCGAGGATACCCACTTACTGTCAGAGATGGGATAGATAAATCCAACATTTAACAACTTTTGGATTTCCTCCTTGACTATGTCTTTGAGTGTTGGGTTCATCCTTCTTTGGGGTTGCCTAACAGGTGTTACTTCCCCCTGGGTATATATATGGTGGATGCATGTGTCAGGGTGTATACCCTTCATGTCAGTGTATTCCCAGGAAAATTCTCTTGTTTGTTCTTTAAGGATATCTACTAACTATTTTTGTTGGTTTGTATCTAGCCCGCAGTTTATATGTAAAACTTTCCCTGGACTAATCTTGTAGGGCATAGTATAAGACATGGCAGACTCATCTATTTCGAAAATAAAAGACGTCAAAGACAAAACGGATGGATCTTATTGTTCTTGAAATTCTTCCCCAAACATGTACGCAAATTGGGGAAAAGACTGTGGAAAATCCACACATGTAATAGAAGAAATGAATTGGTTTAGCACATTTTCTGGTGTATGCTCCTGAAGTGCCCTTGCATGGTCACTAGGCAATACGGGTTCTTCCCAGTCTTCGTTCTCGTATGGACATTCAAGCCACCATAGATTTTCCATAATAGGTTGAGTTGGAGGGTAAATGGTGAGCTTCTGGATAGAGAGACCATTTGAGATGGTCATTTCTCCTTCTCTATAGCCAATAAATGCATTGGTTGTGGCTAGCCAAGGTCTTCCAAAAATAACGGGATGGCCTCGGGCAGGATCCTTTGAATTAATGACAAGAAAATCTATCGGGTACTCCCATGAGCATAAAGTAACCATGACATCATCTAAAATCCCTTCAGGTATAACCCTAGTCTTATCTGCTAATTCCAAAATGGTTGGGGTAGGCCGAAGAAGAGGTTGTAATTGTAATTGTTCCAAGGTAGTAGCAGTCATAACATTGATGGTTGCCCCTAGGTCTATGAGAGTGTTTCCGATGGAGACCTCCTTAATGGTTATGGTCACTACGGGGTTTCATGGATTCCCATACTTTTCTAGCTTTGGCTGCTCTGATATGTACTCAGAGAGTCCTCCTACCAAATGTACTGTAGGGGGGTCATTTTGCTTCCTACCTGGCTTCTTAACACACAATTCTTTGACTACCTTAATATAGATTGGAATGTCTTTAATGGCTTGAAGCAGAGCAATCTTGACACAAATATTTTTCAATTCATTCAAAATGTCAAATTTTGGTCGGGTGGTAGGTTTCTCGATTACCAATCGGTCTAGATAAGGAGGGACCTTCGTAATTTGTGAAGGTTCATTTTGGGGAAGCTTGGGTTCTTGATTCTTCGGGATAATAACATCTTCCCACCTAGTTTCATCCATGGGTCATTGGGTGGTTTCTTCTTCTTCTTCTTCTTCCTAGATGACTACTGAAGGTCTCTGCCTATCTAGAACTTTTCCTGATCTTAGTTGAATTTCTTGTAATGGAACATGAATAATAACATATGTCGGGAAGGCCTGCATCTCAACATTGTTAAGAGGTTGAGGGGGATTATTATTAGGATTCGGCACTGGTTGTGCCGGTAATAGTGTCGGTTTCGGGGAGCTTGCATTTTGAAATTGTAGCGGTTTTTGTTGTGGGATGGGAGGTAAAGGTGGTGGAACACAACCTGGCAGAAGCTGCGGAGTGTTTGATGAGAACTAAGGATAAGGATGGTTGTACATAGGGATAGGTGGAGCTTGAGGTTTTCCTTGGTTGTGTCCTCCCCTCCATCCTTGAATCCAAGGATGTTGGTACTAAGTAGACTAGTTTTTCCAACCTGGTGAGTTCCATTGTTGTTGATAATAGGGTGGAACTTGAGACTATAGATCTGGGTATGTGGGTTGATTCCTAGGCTGCCATGGCCTCCTAGGTGCATAAGAAGAATCCCTAGGGTCTCCACTCCTATAGATGGCTAATAAACTGGGCAAGGATGGACATTTCTCAGTTGAATGGTCTTCTGTACAGAAGCCACAAACTGAAATGTTATCTAATGGGCATTCCCTTGAGGAATGCTTCCTTCTGCATCTTGGGCAATATATGCTCATTGCTGCATTCTACTCCAACTGTTTCTTTTTTAGTTTAAGGGTGTCCAATTGGGAACCTATTGTGCTTAAGATGTCAATCTTAAAGATTTCTAAAAGTTTCCCTATCTCTGCTCTCGTGATACCACCTGAACTAATTGGTTTTAAGCTTCTATTGTAAGGGTCCCGAACATTCTTTCCTATTTTGGCTCTACTCCTTGAGTAGTTTTTACACATTTCACATATTTCAGCAAATGGTTTATGAGAAATATCACATGATGTCATCAGGTTAAGCATCTCTAAATATTCTTCTAAAATTCCCTTAAGGAAAAGAGCCCTAACTGCATTTTCTGAAGGTCGTGGTATTTTGACTTCTGGGAGATATAACCAAATCTTTCCATATAGTCTTCAAGGGTCTCATCTTCTAATTGTTGGACTTTAAAGATGTCATTATGAGACTCTTTGGTCTTGCAGTAGTCTTGGTACTTCTTAAGAAAGATGTCTTTCATGGCTTCCCAAGACCTAATACTGGATTCTCCCAACCCCATGAACCATCTTAGTGCAGAGTCTTTGAGGGTGGCAGGAAAGAGTTTTAATTTATGGGCATATTGTATGTAGTTGTAACTCCTACACAAGATGTCAAATTCAAATAGGAAGGTGTCTGGATCTTCACTATTTTTACCATAAAAGGTAGGCAGTGCTAAGAGAGGAATATTCTTCATGTTGAGATTTGGAGTGGTGTCTAAAATCAGAAATCCGAAGGTAGTTTTGGTTTGGTTTCCAGTTTCTTCTTCCTCCCCATGTCTTACATTGTTATGGTCCTCCTGATCACCCATATTGGCTTGGTTTCCAAAAAGAGAGTACCTAAGTGGTTTTATCTTTGAAGGGAACAAAGTTTCTCTTTGATGAAAAGGTCTTCCTACTGATTGGATGTCTGGGACTCTACTCGAGCCCGTTGATATTATCGGTGCCAAAGTTTATGTGTCAATTTGAGAGATAATTACATTGGCTGAGCTACCAAACAAAAGATTCACATGTCCAGGGTCTATGATATCCTTAAAATTAGGGCCCCCTGGTGGTGGTGTAAAAGCAGAGGTTGTATTGTTTGGTTATGTGGAAGACTCGTGTGGTCTTGCCTCTTGTCCTAATATGATTGATGCTTCAATTTCTTGTTCTATAGTGCTCCCTGTGTTAGTCCCTTCAGAGACTATTTTATCTCTTTGGGTTGAGCTAGCTCATGTTTTTCTGTATCGGTCTGTGGATTTTATAAGTGGAACGTTCCTTCCCCCAAAGAGATCGGAAGGAACCTTGGTTGAAACGTCTGATTTTGATTTAATGTATCTACCTTGTGGGTCTCTAGGCCTATTCATGAAAGAAAGCAAAAACAAAAAGAAAAATCAACCATTTGATTCCTAGGTCTATTCATGAAAGCAAACAAAAAGAAAAACTATTATCGGGTTTGGGGGAACCTGCTATAGTAGATGCGCAATTTCTTAGCTTTTGTCTTAAAGTTCCCCCACCACCAAACTAATGATAAGGTCTAAGGATGATCTAATTCCTAATTACTTCTTACCTTAAGACAACTCCCCGACAATGGCGCCAAAATGTTAGGTGATTTATATGTACTAAAAAAGACACTAAACTGCCTGGGGTAAGTAAACTTAGAGTTGTAGCAAAATATATGCCAAAGGTAGAAGGGTTGGTAGGAGTATAGTTTAACTAAGAAAGGCAGCTATCTAAGGCTAATCTACTCAAGCAAACCTATCTAATGAGAAAACCCTACTAAGCAAATTGAAACTAGGTAACCTAAATACTTTTGGGCCAAGGACTGATGGATAGTTCCTAAGAAAGCAAGTAAAAACCCTATTCAAAGCAAACTAGTTCATGACAGTAAGCAAAGGTAAACTACTAAGCATACTAAGCAAATGATGAAAGCAAACTACTTTTAACTTGC
>ML777091.1:478371-496637 GCA_009831015.1 Picea engelmannii
AGTGTAATCTGATATCTAGATGCATATGGGGTTAGTGTAGAGACTTGCAAGTCTATCCCTAGCCTACAAAACTAATTCATGCTAACATAACTCATCACACTAACCTGCAAAAGAACAATAAAACAATTAAATCACAGCTAGTTGATTAAAACATAAAACATGCATGTACAGGAAATAAAAGACAATTTAAATTATAAAATGTATAAACGACACATTGATCATCACCAGACTGCTGGTGGGCCCCCCAGCAAGTCGTGGCCACCCTCTACAGGCACACCACGAACTTCAGAAGGTCGAATTCACCATGAAAGTCAAAAACACGGTTCTGGCACTACTCTGGCAATGTGAAAAATGAAAAACAGAGTATAATGAGTTTATCTCCAATCTGCTGGCTATTCTACTTGCTTAACAATCTAATGATCATCCTGGTAGTATTTATAGTTTTACAACCCAGGTGGTCGACCACAGGAGGGTCGACCCACCTCTAAATTCGGTAATTTACAATAAATGTGTCCATAACTAACAAAATGGAAGAAACCAATAATCGCCCTCTTTGGACAACTGAAATCGAGTTGTCTTGAACTTAGTAGCTGGAGGGGGCAATGACAAACAAAACCCATGTGCTCGATTTGTCCACCACTAGCCGCCAATACCATAACCGCCAACTCGCCTTGCGTTTTTGTGCAATATTGGGTGCTGGAACGAGTGTCGGATCGAGTACCGGAAGGAGTGCTGGATCAAGTGCCGGACCAAGAAACATGGTGCGTTTTTCCCTATAATAGCAGAAAAACATGAATTAACTCTTGGAAACCATAAAATATGATAAATTAAACTTGATTGAATCACAAAACATGAATTATACGTACCCCATGCCAATTATATCATTTTATCATAAAATTCTTCAAAAAGATCCTTTGAAAGATAAAAACACATATGTACATATGGCAAAAAGTGTATAATAACGTCATGAAAATGATCATATCTCGGGCCCAGCAGAATCCCTGGAAGGGAAGTGGGGCAGCCGAAGGACTGTTGAGCAGAGAAGGGGCACACTTCCTAGGGTGGGACAGGTATGTGGGGAATGAGAGGTTGTAGGCTGTTAGTGTGACCTGGCTCCAGGGAGATAATCCTTCATGTTGATCTGTGTGACTTTCGTGTTGCCCAGTGGAGTTTAGTCCTAACTCGGGGGTGACCCGCGGTTGAGCGTGATGAGCAGCGTGGTCTAAGGCTGGGAGTTTCGTGGAAGGTCTCCACGTAGTTGGTGGTAATCTATTAAAAGATAAGTACCAATTCTCTATTGATTGTATGTTGTGTAATTGTACATGTGTTATAATTGATGAGTAATGCCTAGATATATCATATATGTTGTATGTGTAGGCTTACTGTTATTTCCGCATTAATCTGTGTATTATTAGAATGTATTGTCTGTATGTTTTAATGTTATTTCCACATAAATAGTGGCATGAACATAATGTTATAGTTTTTAAATTGCATTAGATAGATATGCATATGATTTCACAAATTGCTATCAAAGCTAGTTTCAAAAGATAACTTGGTTTGAGTAGCGTTACCTGACAAAGGTTGAAGGTCGGGGACGTCACAAATTGGTTTCAGAGCTAAGAGAAACGTCTAGGAAGTGGTGTTTCCCAGCCTATTGGTGGTTGGGGATGTCACAAATTGGTATCAAAGCATAAAAGAAAAGGTAAAGTGGTTTTTGTAGCGTGTCCCGACAGAGGTGGATGGTCAACGACGTCACACCTTCAAAATCCCTGCCAAATCTGGTACGAGCCTTACACCATCACCAAGGATATGGGTGAGAATTATTTGGAATTAAGTATCCCTCCTTTCCTTAGCTTGCACTCTATGTTTAATGTGGAGCTACTCTAACCATATTTTCCACCTTTCTTGGACACCTAAGAGATGGTTAAGCACATAGCCCCTACAACATTCAATCTTGACTACTTTGAGCAAGCGACAATTGATCAAATCATGGACACCAAGATGAAGGGAACCAAACAACACAACATCCAACTCCATCAGGTTATCAAAGCATGGAATCACCTTCATCGAGGAAAGTGGATCACCGAGAGTCAAATTCAACAAAAATTTCCCCGTTTAATGGAGGAACTTGAAGCAATGGGGACCATTACTTCCTTGAAGCAAGGAACTTTAAGCAATGGGGACCATTACTTCCTTGAAGCAAGGAACTTTAAGCAATGGGGACCATTACTTCCTTGAAGCAAGGAACTTGAAGCAATGGGGGCAATAATCATTATTTAGGAGGATGTTGGGAGGAACCCCCCTTTTTAGTTGAATGGTTGTATGTGTTCTTTGGTAACTTTGAGGACCCTAGCATTTTAGGAATGGTATTATGCAATCCCAACTGAATGCCTTTATTTGCTTACTCTTCCCAAATGGTTCTTGAGGCTTTTCATCCCGATTTTCGAGGAAGTTTCTATTCTGAAACCATGTCATCCTTCTCTTCATCAATTGAGAAGTCGATATATGAATCCCTTGCCCAAAAATCTAAGAAATTTATGTTAGCATATTTTAAATTTTCTACTTCTTCCAGGCCCAGAATGACGAAGCTTGAATTTCCCATTTGAAGATTATCAAAATGGGCTTTCGTAGCTTCTCTTGTCTTAGGATTAGCTATTGAAGAATGGGGAGATGAGATAGAAGGGGGTTGGACTGGGGGAAGCTCCTTTGGGATTTTTTCCAGAATGGCATCAACCGGCGAGGGGGATTCTTCATTCTCCTAAAGATTTGATAGGGCATTAAAACCATTGTTTTGGGTTGTTTCAACTGTGGAAGGGATATCGAAGGATTTTGGAGGATTTGAAGGACCAAAATGAGGCATCCTAGAGGAAGGGCATGGACCAGAGAACACCTTGGCCACATTTCCCCAATCCAAAATTCCTTTGAACAACAATGTGTTGATCTTCAGCCCCATTTCCTGGATTTTGTGGGGGAGGGGCGTTTACAATTCTTCACAAAGAGATCGTATTCATGATAGATCTTACATTTAAAAGGAAATTGTTCATAATCAAATTGTTGAATATGATACCAGTTGTCCAAAGTGATGAGCATCGCCTCAGGAATTACTTTCTCCAAATCAACCTCCATGCAAATACAATCACAAGAAAAAATATTTTCTTTAGCTTATGCTATGTCTATGTATCATCCCAAGGAGTTGCCAATACAATGCAAAGCATCATCACTCTAGCAATGGAGGGGAAGATGGGGGAGACAAACCCAAATGGGCACCACATAAGCGACATCATTTTCTGGATTGAAATCTGGGGTCCATTTATTCAAATACATCCCCTCTCACCTAGAAAGTAAGGGCCACTATGAAAAAACAGGTCTTTGTCTTCTTTGTGCTCAAAGAGAAAACCGTAAAAACCTCTGCCACAGAAAAAGTGAGAGAGAGATCCTTTTATGAGGGGAACATAATTTTTTTGTAACCAAAACGCTACCAACTTTGGAGAGGGACAGATTCCAATAAATTGGCCAACGAGCCCTCGCTCATCTAAAGTCGGAGATTTTTTCCTAGCAATGGATGGAGGCAAATTGATCTTAGGCATTTCATAAAGCTTTTTGACAAACCGGGAAGGCGAAGGTTCAGACTACTTGATAGGTGCAACAACCATGGTGTGGAATGTGTGTGCATCAACATCAAGAGGGGGCGAAGTCCCCCCCCACCGCTCGAATCTCCCATCCAAAGAAAATCAAAACTAGGGTTACGTCAAGATCACTCATAGCCCTATAGGTTGGTTCATTGGATATCCCTATAACTATAAAATAATAGGTAAGTAGTTTTCCAACTCATGAAATTTATGAATTAGCAATTTTAATTCACATCAATATTGATGGTTTCTTCTTACAACTATACATTAAAAAACAATCAAAATAAGTAAAAATGTTCAAGTTTGAGGCAGTTGTTTCTCATTTTTCCCATTTCTTCAAGGCCCGTGACAGTCCAAACTTATCTGATAGCTCCTTCATTGCAAATATTTACCCAACCATGGTTTCCGAGGAGGAAGCAGTTGAACTTTTCAGACATGTTACACTGTTGGAGCTAAAACTTATACTGACCCTTTTCAAAAAAGAGAGAAGTCCAGGGCCTGACGGATGGACATCTGAGTTCTTCATCCATTTTTTTGACCTCGTAGGAGATGACCTTCTGCAAATGGTGGAGAATTCGCGTATAAATGGCAAAGTCGTTGGTAGCATAAATTCCACTTTTCTAGCTTTAATCCCCAAGGAAAATAACTCTGCTTCCTTCAACGACTACCGTCCTATCTCACTCTGCAATCTTATCTACAAAATTATTTCAAAAATCCTCTCGAACAGAATCAAGCCATTTTTAGAAAGATGTCTATCTGCTGAACAGATGGGATTTCTCAAAGGCAGAAGAATCCAAGATGCCATAGGAGCGGCTCATGAAGGTCTTCATAGCATTAAAAAGAAAAACACAAAGGCTCTAGTACTTAAGCTTTACCTCAAAAAATTCTTTGACAGCATCGACTGGGGCTTCCTAAGGTTGATTTTACTCTCAGCTGGTTTTGGTATTAAGTTAACAGATTGGATGATGGCCTGTGTTTCAAGTGCATCTTTTGTTGTTCTAATTAATGGAGAGGCGACTAAGTTTTTCAGAAGCGAGAGGGGCCTCCGTCAGGGCTGCCCTCTATCACCGTATCTCTTCATCTTGATTATGGAAGGTCTCAGCCTGCTGCTAACAAAAAACGTCTCTGAACAACAAATCTCAGGTATAAAGGTTTCAAAATTTATAAATTTGGTTCATCTAATTTTTGTTGATGATGTCCTCTTGATGTCAAAGGCTGCTCCTTCGGAATGGATTGTGATCCTGGAGCTGCTTTAGATTTTTTTCTTAGCTTCGGGCCTTAGCATCAATTATACAAAATCTACAGCACATTACTGGGGTTTAACAGAAAATGAGCTCTGCTCCTTAAAAGAGTCTCTTCCCTTCACTTTCGTAGCATTAAGTCAAGGATTCAAGTACCTGGGTTATGTATTAAAGCCAGGAGCAAAAAATTCTGAAGACTGGCGCTGGCTGGTGGCAAAGTTTGAAAGGAAGATTAGCTTTTGGTGCAACAAGTGGTTGTCCATAGGAGGGAGTTTTATCCTCGTCAACTCAATGCTACATAGTATTTCTGTCTTCTGGATGTCTTTGGAGAAAATTCCCTCTACGATTCTGAATCTTCTGCGCAGGCTGTCTTTCAACTTTCTATGGAATGGATAGAAGGACACCCACCATATCCACCTCTGCAGTTGGAATATCATATCAAAACCTATTAAAGCAGGGGGATGGGGACTCAAAAACTTGGCTATTTTTAACACAGCTCTCCTAGCCAACTCTTTTTGGCAGGCTTTAACTCATAACGGCCTCTGGCACCGTGTCATTATTGACAAATACTTGGGAAAAAAGTCTCTTTTAGATTGGATCAGAAAACCTTCACATTTGCAGCAGAGGGCATCCCCATTTTGGAAGGGACTATTATCATCTTCTAATGTCATATTGCACTGGCTTAGATGGAGGCTCGGCTCGGGCACCGACATCTCTCTTGGAAGAGACAAGATTCTTGGATTGGAGAACCGGTCGATCCTCCCTTCCTCTCTTAGATCTCTTCTAGAATCCTGTAATATTGTGTGTTTAGCCCAAGCGTGTGTGGAGTCTCTTGCCACCCCTCTGCCGGATACTTGGTACAACAATAGACAGCTTAATCTTGGTGGAGTCGATGCATCAACCTGGGATGACTTCACTCAAGCTCTTAGGAGCGCTGGAATTACACTTTCCGATACTTCTGATACTCTCATTTGGGCGGGGGGAGATGCATCGGGTGCCACTACTATTAAGAATATATACACGGCGCTACTTCAACAGCTGAATTACCAGGTTGACCTGAGGTGGTTCCAACGGCTGTGGAAATGGCCAATTCCTCTAAAGATAAAAATCTTTATTTGGCTCTCTGCAAAAGAAAAGACACTTACCTGGGATATGTTGCAAAAGAGAGGCTGGGAAGGGCCAGGGATTTGCAAGTTATGCAATCAATCTACGGAAGATATTCACCATATCCTCATTCACTGCCATTTTACAAGGGTTGTCTGGCAGCGTATTCTCACCCATTTTTCACTCAACAGTCATTGGGATGATGCCTCTGTCCTAGATTGTTTTCTGCGGTGGTCAAAGGAGAAATTTGCCCCGGACAGCTTGGCTGCTCATGCTTGCTGGCAGCTCTGGATTGAAAGAAATAAGGCGATATTTGAAGACCGCGCACCCTTCATCCTCCAAGTTATGCATAGAACCTTGTCGGCTTTCTCCTGGCAGTCGTCCACTGTAAAGACTCTGTCATTACAAGTTTGTGAGTTCACTCAAAAGCAGGGTTTCACCATAGCTTGTTTTGATGGAGCAGCCCTTTCAAATGGTCTTCGCTGTGGGGTCGGAGGCATATTCAGATCTCATCCTTCGAGAGTTACCAAGTGGTTCATCAACTGCGGAGCGGGAACAAATACTAAAGCGGCGTTGTTGGGTTTGTGGGCAACCCTCACTCTGGCAACCTTCTGGTCAATTAATCAACTCCAAGTCCTTGGTGATTCGCGGGTCATCATTGACTGGATAAATCACAAATGTAATCTCGGCTCTGTAAATATCGAAGGCTGGAAACAAAAAACTCTGGAATTGGCAAAAAATATTAAAGATCTCAGCGTCCACCATATTTATAGAGTGCATAATAAAGAAGTTGATGCCCTTTCTAAAAGAGCCTTATCAGAAATCGAAGGAAGACTAACCGTTTATCACTCAAACAGTGGGCGGGAGAGTCAACCCTCTTGCATTAATATCTTTGAATTGCCAAGGGTTGGTGAAGGGTAATTGACATCTGAGGGCAGCCACAGTTAGCGTTTTATTGCTAGTGATGAGCAGTGTTTTTTTGGCAGATTTCCACTCTAGATTCCCTCAGTTTTTCTGTTGGCTCATTGCTCTTTCCCTTCCGCCTATTACTATTAGTTCAGTTTTCTATTGATTCCTCCTGTTACCAATATTTTGGACTGTTGTGGGGACTGTTATCATGGCTCTGTTGTTGCTGTAAAAAAAATTATACCTAATATAAATTTGCGTTAATTTTTTCCTGGAAAAAAAAAAAAAGTAAAAATGTTCAAGTTAAACATAAAATTTCACCATTACCCCTTATCTTAAAAGGATTGACTAAAATTGTATTATTAATAATATTTGAAATCAAAATAAAAAATTCTAATAATAATCATCTAAATTTTGTATTATTGATGCAAAAAAATAACGCAACACTCGAATCTCAAATCTCATCACATGACACACAAAGAATGTGTGGAGACCTAAAACAAAGGCTTAGGACGACTATCGATGCCCATTGGTGCTTGCTTGGGCCATGGAGATAAACAAAGATTTTTCACATAAGAGTTACAATACCATCAACCACTCTCTCCATTGCCATGAATGAAAGACTACTATAGCGATATTATGAGGTTTAATTACTTTTGGTACACAAATCCTCCACAAGATTCGATTGAGCGTCGAGGGAGTTTTTAACAAATAAGTCTAAGCAAAGAGACCATTTTTTCAAAGTGTGGTAAAATTGTCAATTCGCAATAAGGACATCCATTACTAACTATTATATTATAACACATTTAAAATTTTGAAAAATATTTAATACTTATTTAATAAATCAATTCAATCATATGACTTTTAAAAAGGTGTAAATTTAGAAGAAAAATATTAACGCAACGTTATAACATGAAAACTATAGTAAATGATTCAATGATTAAACTATGGAACTTGCAATGAATCAAGCTAACCACTTGGAGTCTTTTTTGGATGAAGCGGAAGGGATTTTAATAATAATCGTATAAGTTTGGAATTTTCAAAGATGGGATTTTATGTTTTTAATTATACTCGTATGTTTGCAAAATATTCAGAGGGGGTAGGGTATGTATACCTTCGTATATTTTATTAGTCAAATTGTTGGGCAAAGAGAGGTTCCTTGTCCCACAAACAAGAGGATCTCATACACCAATTTGGTGTGCTGGCTTGGCCGTGACCTTAAAAATAGATTATTATTATTATTATTATCATAGTTTGATGGACCATCTACACGTATTTCTTTGTAATTTCTGCACTATATCATTGATTATTATCATTATTCCTGTGAACGTTTTTGTTCTCGGATTTAAAGTTTTAGGTATCGTTTGGGTAAACAAGGTTTAATTACACTGGTTTATGGTAACGAGTATAATTTTTAATTGGGATCATGGTTAAATTAAAGATTTTTGAACATAATTGAAACTTCGAGAGGAGGACCAAAGTCCATCTTAAACACTACTTGAAATACTTTTCGATCATTTCCTTAAACACTACTTGAAAGACCTTTCGAACGTTTTGTTATTTTCATAGAGAAATTTGATCTTAATGTTTTAACTCTAATTAGATTACCTGAGACATTGTTTGTCTTCAAGAGACATTTGAAGTCATAGGAAATTAGAGTTTGGTCGATAGTAGACCATAATGTTAAATTAAATTGGGGCTTGAAAAAAGGTATGCGATCTTTTTGAACAAGATCTAAGTTTAGTTTGTTAATGTCATTCTTTGTAATTAAGGATAGTTGTTGTTTATCTCGGCCTTGAAGATGTGCATTTACTAGTTGTGTGATGTACATTACATACATGGATGTAGGGTCACTTTGCAGATTTCACATTCATGACATTGAAACACCATATGGAGCTCATTCATATACATTTATTAACATTATGACATTATCATATAACTATGGAGCTCATTCATATACATTTATTAACATTATGACATTGTCATATAACTATGGAGCCCATTTATATACATTTATTAACATTATGACATTGTCATATAACTATTGTACAACTCTTACCAACAATTTATACCAGATCGTTATTACATGTCAATAATTCATTTAATCCACATCAACCACTCAAGGTATTTTTCTATATGTTAACGTTACAAAAGATACAATAGAAGCAAGGTATTTTTCTATATGCTAACCTTACAAAAGATACAATAGAACCATACTTGCATACATATGCAAAAACACAAAGTCCCGTGTCAAAATTCAAATGAAGAGGATTGTTTCAAATGAGGGGCGTTTAAATGACATGAAACCTATACACCCAACACACACCTAGGGAAATTGATAATGTCATGGATGTGTTAACAAGGTAGTGTGTTGAGGTAGATGATTGTCTCTTAAAGATGTAAAATATAATTCAAAAAATAATTATACTTTCATAATCATGCATCAATTAATGATTACATCTCCTTTTAGGGTCAATTTGAAAGTTGTGGTTATGTCCGAAAAAATATAGTAAGAAAGTAATTAAAGGAACACTTGGTAACTCTCCACTAATAAACTAAGAAATCAATGTTTTACTTTCCTATGCTAGAATGTAACCACATCTTATTCACACTCATTTCAAGTTATAAGCATAGTTGCATAGGAACCGCTTCCGACATTTTCAACATCTTTGAAACTCATTTCCGAAGTTCCAGGAGCTTGGGAACTAGTTGGGAACGTCCCCAATTGGTTGGAAACTCTTTTGGGAACTTTGGAGTTTTTTGGGAGCTTCAACATCAAAAAAATGAGAGCTTGGGAACCGGTTTCCTAAACAAAGATCTTTAAATTAGAGTTATATTAAATTAAAATGTAAATATATTTATTCCATTATTACAAATACATAATTTCTTACAAATATTTTCATTATATTTATTCAAAATATCACTATAAAACTAAGACTAAACTACAGGTAAATATTATTTCAAAAATTAGTTCAGTAAAAAACTTAATAATACTCACTTTATAGATGTGGATATGAAAAACTTTTAATACATGTATGTTTTCCTTCAAGCCCAAACTAAACATGAAAGTCGAATAAATCAATATTGTATCCACGACAAGCATTTGTTTCACTCTGTAGTTGATATCAACCAACCATATCATTGATTTTTATTGTATTTTCATATTAGAAGAGTTGTACTATTTTGTTTTTTCCAATAAGAAAAGAATAATGCTTCAAATTTACAAAGATGTTTAAAGTTTATATATGTAAAGTTTAATTTTAAAAAGATGTTAAAATTATATATATGTATTTTCAATTTTGTTTCTCATTTTCTACTGGAATATTTAGGGATATTAAAGTTTCAATATTGTGTTAAATATATTCATATAATTATTAGCACAAATTAAATTAGTAATTTTAATATTGTAGTTGTTGCAATAGGAGAAACATTGTCATATTGACCTTCAATTTTATTGAAATAAGATTTATTGCCGCTCCTTAAAAACTTAAATTTGAATGAAACTTACAATATATAAAAAACAATTCAAATAAGTATATTTGAAATTTATTTATTTAACAATATGTCAATTAAAAGTAGATCTAACAACCCCATTAGATATTTTTTAACCCTTCGGAACGACTCTATACGTATTTTTTACCTGAAGCGCGTTGATTTCTTTCTATGACAACCTTACACTTAAAACATTATCCATTTGTACATGATTTTCAATAATAGCATGTACTTCTTACTTTAAAAAATATATATATAAATCTAACAAATTTAAAGTTAAAAAAAAAAATGAAACAAGCATATAAGATTTTTAACCACGTGTTCATGTCCTTCACATAACAAATTTAGAGTTTGTAAGAACAACTGAAAAAAGCATGTGACATTTTTAACCACATGCTTATGTACTTCCTTGTTATTCTCTATTCAAAGTAGACACTACTTTCTTTCTTTTTTCACGAGAAAAAATACGCTTTATATTCATAAGGATATACAAATATACAAATCTATCTTCGCGAAGACGAATACATGAGGGGGTGCTATGCTTGTGGATCGTTGCAGTCCATACTATCAGAAATTTATGTTTCTTGGCACTACTGAGATCGGCTTCCAGATCAATGGGAAAGCAGCAAATAAAACAAAAGGTGGCAGAAATCAAAGTTTGATCATGATGGTAGGTCCTTCATTACCATCCTCCCACTTTGTAAAACAAATTTGGCCCGGTGGCATATGCAAAGTTTTTTTAGAAAGGGTATCCACCTCGTTGTTTTCCTCTCTATAGATGTGAGAGAAAGAGAGCTTTCTAATCAAGAGGGTGGCTTCTTGGGTTCTCTCTTTTCAGCTTTCAAGGGCAGCCACATGGAAATCTGCTTGACCGCTCAGCCAATCAATAATAATTTTGGAGTCTCCAAGGAGTAGTAGCTCATCGGTGTGCAGGCGACATGCCAGAATGAGAGACGCCCACGCTCCCAAAAGTTCTGCCTTCATGTTAGTTTCTTGTCCGCAGTTTAGAGTCCAGCGGAAGCACGAGTGTGAGTTTAGAGCAATTTTCCCTCCCGCCCCACAAAGTGAGCCTCCTTGTTGAGTCGCTCCGTCGAACCAGGCAACAGCCCTGTCAAGTGGAATTGCAAATTTGTGTCTGTTGGATGGTGGATCCTTTAACTGTTTCCTTTGTAATGCCGCCTCAACAAGAATTAAATTTACCACTCTTTGTATCGAAGGGGACTTCTCTTCAAAAAGTGCAGAGTTTCTGGCCTTCCAGACCTGCCAGCAGAGAAAGACTGGCAACAATGCATGGTTCTTATTATCACCAATCCAGTTTCAAAAACAGTTGGGCACATTGGAACCTGTCCAAGTCGTGGAGAGCTTTAGCGCTGGAGTTAATAGCTGCCACACCGAGCGGATGAAAGAGCACTTATTGAAGATGTGGGGAATTGTCTCGCTGTGTTGTTTACACAGGATGCAGCGGCTAGGCCCCTCCCATCCACGGGCTTGTAGCTTCTCCCAAACCAGAAGCTTGTTTTCGATCAGCAACCAAAAGAACAGTTTTAGCTTGACTGGACAGTCTCCCTTCCAAATCTTCTGGCGCCGGCTAGCATTAATTGGAGACCAGAATTTTTCTGCCAAAGCCTGATATACGTTTTTAGCAGTGAGTGAGCCAGAACAGTCCCCTCCCGTCCACATGAGGGTATCCGACCTCTCTTGTAGTTGAATGCCATCGTCCGACAAGAACTGAATGAAGCCGTCCCATTCAAGTTTTAAAACTGGTTCCAGTAGGAGATCCGTGTCGCTGAGCCAATGTTCGCCCAATTGTCCCCCACTGGACGGTGAGCTGAATTTATGTAAGAAAAATAAGCTCTTACTATGAAGGTGCGCCAGAAGTGGAGGAGAAAGCATGGCATGTTTGCCCAAACCCAAAATGCTATCTCTGCCGACTTCAATCAGGTAACCATTGCCTGGGTTCCACGAAATCCACTGAAGAATGATCGAAAGGGACTTTGAGAGATGTTTCCAGGTTTGTGAGCCGCTAGTGGGTCGCTCCGAGGCAGATCTGATCCAGATGTGAACCGGTAAAAGTGGAAAATACTTGGCTTTGATCACCTTGCTCCAAAGGCTGGGTTTCATTAAAATTCTCCAGAAGGTGTTAGCCAAGAGTGCCCTATAGAAGAAAGACAAATCTCTAAGACCCCAACCACCCATCAACTTTGGTTTTGAAATTACGTCCCATCTGCAGAGGTGATAACCTGAATTCTTCTTGCTGCCGGTCCAGAGGAAGGTAAAGATAAGTTGACGAAGGGTCTTCAGAACAGAAGCCGGGATGTGAGCTAGCGCCATCCAAAAAACCGGAAGGCTTTCCAAGATGGCTTTTATGAGAACATATCTTCCTCCCAAAGAGAGCATTCTGTTACACCATTGATGAATTCTGCTTTCAAATTTGTCAATAAGCTAGAGCCAGTCTTTTTTTGAATAGCTGGAAGATTTTATAAAAAATCCAAGGTAGGAAAACCCCTTCGCTAGCTCGAGTGAAGCAAAACCGAACAGCTCTTTTAAATCTGTTTGTAAATTCTCCTGAGCATTTGATACTAGGAAGACGGATTTGTGGATATTGGTCTCCAATCCAGAGGCAGAGCAAAAGGTGTTTATGATCGAGTGTATGATGGTCCATTCAGCAAGATTGGCCGAAGTCAAGATTAGCACGTCATCTACAAAAAGGATATGCAGAATATGTGTCAGCCCCGAGACTTTTATCCCTGTTAGAAGTCCATCCGCTTGACTGTTTTTGAGTAAGATGTTAAGTCCTTCCAGGATCAAAATGAAAAGAAGAGGTGAGAGAGGGAATCCCTGTCGGAGCCCTCTCTCATAGTGAAAAGCTTTGGTAGCTTCCCCATTGATCAGAATAGCAAGGGTGGCGGAGGATATACATCCCAGAATCCAATTAGTTATAATTAATCTGAAACCACACTGTAGAAGAATAAGATGCAGAAAGTTCCAGTTAATGCAGTCGAAGGCCTTTTTAAGGTCCATCTTTAGAAGAATGGCTTGTTGTTTTTTTTCCTTTATACTGTGGATGCATTCTTGAGCGACTCCAACGGCGTCGAGAATTTTTCTCCCTTTTAGGAAGCCGAGTTGTTCATCGGAAAGTGCCCGGGAAAGAAAGGGACGGATTCTTCTAGCGATGATCTTAGAGATTAGTTTGTAACATAGGTTACAGAGTGATATAGGACGAAAGTCTTTAAACTGCCTAGGAAGATTTGATTTAGGAATCAAAACAATAAAGGTATTATTTAGTTGAGAATTTACCAACCCTCTGGTTCTTGCATCCTGCACGACGTCCAAAAGATCTTGACACATAAGATCGAAAAAATGGAGATATAATTCAACCGACCACCCGTCAGGTCCAGGGCTCTTTTCTTTTTTGAAACCACTAAGAACTGCTAACAGTTCCTCCTTTGTACAGGGAGAATCTAAAGCTAAAGCCTCCTCGGTTGTAACCATCTTTGGGAAGAGGCTTGCTAACTCTATCTGAGCTGCTAGGCTAGGAGCAGAGGCATCCTGGAAAAAAACTTTAAAATGGTTGAAAGCAGCTGCTTTGATATCTTCGTGTGAATGGTGTAGAGTGTCGTTCTCATCTTCTATATCCCAAAGATGCTTTTTAGATCGACGGGAGCTGGCAACACGGTGAAAGAAACGAGTATTTTTGTCCCCGCCAGCCAACCAGAGCATTCTGCTTTTCAAATGCCATCTCTCCTCATCTTCACGAAGAAATGTGTTACGAGCTTCCTCTAGACCGTGAATTTTAAAGTCAATGTCAGTGCTGGCAGTGTCCTGGATCTTAGCTCGGAGAAGGACTTCCAGCTCCTGTTCAATTTTGTTTATGACAGCCTGTTCTGATTGCTTCTTTCCTTTTAACCATTGTATAGTATGTACTTTTAATCTGGAAAGTTTACTTACCAGATTACCTTGAGGATCTCCAGGAACCGTAAGGGATGTGTCAGCCCAAACTGATCTAACCAGGCTATTAAAAGAATCCTCCCTCAGCCATTGCAGATTGAACTTGAAAGGTTTTCCAGCACCAAAGTGACCAACACCTATCTGTAAGCAAATGGATGCATGGTCAGAAAGGAAAGGGAGATTTACGCAAGCTCGGAAGCTGCAGGATGGCGAGAGCAACTCCTCTGTAATTAAAAAACGGTCAAGTCTCTTGGAAACGCTAGCTGGTCCCTGACTCCCATTTCTCCAAGTGGGTAAAATCTCAGTTGGCTTCAAGTCGACCAAGGAGTTTTTGTAAAAAATATGATTAAAAAAGATCAGGAGTGGGTCGATCAACGCCTTTTCACCCCACATTTCCTTGGGACTGGTGGTTAGATTAAGATCTCCAGCGAGGATGAGATTCTTTGCCGCCAAAAGCCCGAGATCATCAAGTCGCTCCCAGAAAACTTTGCGGTCAGCACAGGGACCGTAGACGTTGAGCAGATTGATATTAGATTTTAGTTCAAAACAGATCCCGGAAAGTAGAATCCCCCCAGGATTGAGCATCGGCAAAAAATCAAAGAGGGAAGGGTCCCACGAGGCCAGAAGGCCACCCGAGTTACCCACAGAACTTGTAGCACAAGTCATCCAGTTCGGACGGAGCAGATACATGAAATCCCTAGCTGCAGAAGCATCCACTAGTGTTTCTTGAAGAAAGATGATTGACGGATGAGTCTTCTCCAGGAGTCTTCGCATGGAGGCGAGTTTCAGGGGTCCTCCAACCCCTCTTATGTTGAGGGATAGAAGAATCATGATTTACCTTGAGCTAGGGCTTTTAATCCTCTAAGCGCCCCTTGATTTGTAACAGTAGTTGAAGTGCCCGATGCTGACAGTCTAGTCAGAGTCTTTTTGCGCACACTGCGGGTTTTTAATGGCGAAAGTTAAAGCCCTATACCTCTTGACCAAGTGGGATCCGGTTCAGGTGATGGTTTAACGTTTGAAGAAGATGGAAGATCAGATGGAAGAAGGGTGGGTTGAATAAGAGATTTCCCATGATAGGTATGGATGGGTATCAATTCGAAGGGAAGAAGGGGAGCTGGGGTGGCATCCGGAAACATGGTTTCAAGTTGGAGTTCAGATTGGGTCAGCTCAGAGTAACTAGGTAGAGTGAACGGATCTGGTGTTTCATCTATGACTGTTGAAGGATGGAGACCCGAAACCCCTGCAGATGGATCAGGTGGTGTCAACAGTTGAGGTGTAAGTGATGGATGAGAGATAGTGGAGCTGTCTGTTGGAACTGGCTCGGTTGGTGTTAGCAGGGAAGGGGGAAAAAAAGGTGGTGGGTCAAGCTTTACAGGAAGAGAGGCCATGGGTTCAGAAAACAAGATTTTGTCGACCTGCTCAATGATGAAAAGTCTATCCCAGGAAGAGAAGGTATTGAAAAGTGAGGGACAATGTTGATGGATCTTACCTACTAAAGTTTCATCAGATGGATTGAAGTCCCTCCGTGGGAAAGGTGCCTCCTCCACAAGTTGGTTGGGTGAAGATATGTATCCATCAAAAGTTGACTCCTCCGCTGGATCCAAAACAAGTTCAGGTGGGGGGAACTTTGAGCAGTCTCTTCTCAAATGTCCGGTTCTGCGGCAGAGGGAGCTGCGAAACGAAATGCCTAAGTAGTCCAAACACTGAGCTATAAGTTGACTGCGCCAATCGATCTCCAAAATTTCAGGTAGTCCAGCCTGGATGTCGATTTCCACGTAAATCCTCCCCATTCTTCTGTTTGTTGCTGCTAGTGAGTTTAAATCCACCCTTAGAAATCGGCCTAAGGAGGCTCCAATAAGTTCGAGTGCTTGTTGGTTCCAGAGTTGAAGTGGGAGACCTGGTAGAAGGACCCAGATATGTCGATGGATAAAGAACTCCGTGGAAGGATTGAAGCCAAGTCTCCATCATTTGAGCATGAGGCTTCCCCCATCGAAGGCCCAGAATCTTTCCAGGATAAGGGCAGTGTCCTCTGGTTTTCTGAAGATAAAACCAAGCCAGCCTTGTTGAAGCAAGTGAATCTTGGGTAGGTATCCGAGGAGCGGTTTCCAGTGGTTTGCAATCCAAACATCAAGGTTCTGCTTACATTTCTCTTTGTAAGCTAGCCTCCCAACTAAGGCACACAGGGCCAGGTTGCAGGCTTCTGAAAGTCCTACGCCCAATCCAAGAATGATCTTGGGATGTCTAAGTTTAGGTTTCCAAACTTTTTGCAGACGTTTATGGGTGCCTTGTTTAAGAGGGGTAGGGCCTAGCTGAGAGTGCCTCACATCGTGTTCACTTTCAAGCTATTCGATCCCTTCAAAGCTCCGCTTCTGATTACCAGGAAGACGAGCTCCTTCAATAGTAGCCTGTGAAGTAGTCCCAACAGTGGCAGAAGATACAGACTGGGTAATCGAGTTTGCAACAGTAGATGGTTGTGTGGGGCCAGGGATCAAGTGCACAGGTGCGACAGACCGTCTAGAAGTCCGGAAATGGTTATTGCAAAGATCATCAATCGAGGCGAGGAGTGTCGGATGGTCCCATGGGTCTCCCATACTCCCTACAGAAGGGTCCATGCGCTTAGTCTCCCTCAAGAAGCTTCTAAAGATTCAAACTGAGGCTTATGAGAGAAACTGATAAGGACTTCTGGAGCAGTCAGTGAGGAGGGGAAGATGCGTCAGGGGTCCCCCATCCTAACTAGCAGGTCAGAGGGAAAACCGGTAAGAGCTAAAAGTGGAGAAGCGCACCAGTAAGTCACGGAAGGGTAGTCAGAGTGCTTCAGAAAGGGACCAGGTAGAAAACAAAAGATCTAGGAAACAACAAAACAGAGCAAAACGACAGATCATAAACCAAGACAGACTCGGGGAAGAGTGCATGTAGCCAATAGAGATGAGACTAGGGCAACATAAATAGTGAGTCACCCTGGTAAATATAAAACAAACCTCCCCAAGGCATCAAGTGTTATAGCAGAAGCAAAACTTCACCGAATCATAACAGAGTCAGTGCTTCCATAGGCGACGAGAGCTCACAAAGGTCGAGGGATAAAAACCTTCGCCCAGACCGACACCAGGGAAGCTTCCAAAGTCGTTAATGGCGTTACAGGTTCCAAGACAAAGTGCCAAGACAAAGTAGACACTACTTTGAATAGAGAATAACAAGGAATTTTATAATGCCCTCAGTGCACGCACATAGTATTCTATTTGTCTCTTTCATACACTATTTAAGTGATAAGAGATTGTGTTATATTTTATCTCTTTCATGGACAATTTAAGTGACAATATGAGTTTGAACATTAATATTATATTTAAGTGACCAAATTGCCACCACGATGGAAAATTAGTTAGTATACTAATACATATAAGTCACCCTATAGAAAGAGACTCGTTCGTACCATTTCATGATTTTCCATGCCACTAGAACACCAATATTTTAAATTGGCCCATCTTACATGGAAACCTTAATTCTTCGTCATAATAGCATTTTTTTTGTTGACATAGTACACCAAACCACGTTGAAATTAATCCCAACGTGGAACACGTACCATGCTCGACTATAAATTATTTCAGTGTTACGTGGCGTCTTAATATTCCCGCCGAGGCCCAATGAGGAAATAAATATACTTTTTTAAATGTCCTTTGCAACATTCTCTTTTACTTCCTTTTTTCCCTCTAAATTGAACAAGGCTGCATGGCAGCATATACCTGCCGATGAAGGTACTTTCCTTGCCTATTGGTACAAAAAGTTATTTATATTAGGATTTAATTTACAATAATAAAAAAATAAAAACAAAAAATTAATTTAAGAATAGTAATTTAATAGTTTTAAATTTAATATATTACTAATTTATTAATATATTCACATTTTAGTTATATATTTATTGATATTTTTAATGTTTTTTAAAATGCATTAT
>ML777091.1:497605-514099 GCA_009831015.1 Picea engelmannii
AAAATAATTGAAATAAATAAATTAAATCAATTGTTAAAGTATGACATTATAAACGTATACAATTTTTTTAGTCAAAGGCTAAATTAATACAATGTCAACGCGAACTCATCGCTATATACCTGGCCTTCGGCAGGTATAATAAGCCAAAACACACCAGGAAATGCATGTCAGTCCTACTTTATGCATTTATTTAGTTTCACGTTCATTGACATCTCACCGTAAATGAATCAAAGTATTGAAAAATATGTACTAAAATAATTTGTGTTGTGCGTTATTAAAATGATTTCATTTTATATATAGTAGTTTTAGGTATTCATTTTTTCTTTTTTCTTTGACTCGTTGTTTTGTGTATTTATTTCCCACTCACTACTTTCATGTTTAAGAAATTATTTGCTTATGATATTCTTAAAGTTAGAAAAAGCTAGTCATTTTTTTTTTTGGAAAAAATTTCTCAAATTTATATAGGGTATAAATTCGTTTACAAAGAAATCTGCATTAAGCTTGAAACGTGGTCAGCGCACTAGCAGTGGGGGACCATTACAATCAAAATAGTCATGCTATGATGGAGACAAGGTTAGCAAAGCGGAGAGAAGACTGGAAAGTGAATCAAGCGAAAAAACTTTCAATAAACTGTCAACTATCTATAGCAATGAGGGACAACCATCATCATTCAAAGATATTAATGTAGGAAATATGACTCTCTATCCCTCTATCACAGTGGTAGACCAAGAGTCTCTCTACCACTTCATTTAGGGCCCTCTTTGAGAGAGCGTCCGCCTCCCTATTGTGTGATCTAAATGTGATGGAAGTTGATGTCGGTGATGTGTTTGGATAGTTCCAGCGTTTTTTGCTTCTAGCATTCGATATGGACTCAATGAAGCTTGCTTTTTTGAGTTATCCAGTCGATAATAACTCTCGAGTCACCAAGGACGTGTAAGTGATTGATAGACCAAATGGAAGCTAGAGTGAGGGAGGCCCATAAACCCATGAGTTCAGCTTTAGTATTTGTACCCACTCCACAATTGATGAACCACTTTGTGATCTTCGACGGATGGTTTTTGAAGGTGCCTCCAACCCCACAACATAAGCCATTTCACTGTGCAACGCCATCGAAGCAAGCTAAAGTGTACCCTTCAGCCATCTTAAAATCACAAGCTTTGTAAGGGAAGGATTTAACCGTAGACGGTTTCCAGTAGAAGGAGGCCAAAACTCTGTGAACAACAGCAGGCAAGGAAGGAGGGCGATCCTCAAAAATCGCTTTGTTCCGTTCTATCCAAATCTGCCAATAGACATGGACAGCCAAACAAAGCGGAGCAGATTTTTGTGTGGACCACAAGGTAAAACAATCCGAGATGGAAACACTGCTCCAGGAAAAGGAAAGAGAAAAGTGCTTGAGCAGTCGATTCCATACCTCCTTAGTAAAAACGCAGTGTACCAGGAGGTGGTGGATGTCCTTAGAAGCTCGGTTGCAAAGTAGACAGATCCCAGGGCCCTCCCAGCCTCTCCGTCAGAGCATGTCCCACGAGAGAATTTTCTCTTTTCCAGCAAGCCAGATGAAGAGCTTATATTTAAGAGGGATCTCCCAATTCCACAGCTGTAGAAACCATGAACTATCAGTGTCGAGGTTCAATTGTTGAAGGAGAGCAGTGTAAAGATTTTTAACCGTGATGATGCCCGTGGCATCTCCTCCATCCCACAGAAATGAATCCGGCTCTTCAGTAAGGGAGACGCCGGCACTTTTAAGTGCAGTGGTAAAAAGGTTCCATTATGTGGCACTCGATTCACTTAGCAACAGATCGTCGCTTCCCATCCATCTCTCCGGAAGAGGGAGGACGCCAGTCGATACTCTAATCTGCGCTAGATACAAAACGTTTAAAGAAAAGAGCTGTGATCTCAGAGTCGGCGAGAGTAGCGACTCATCCCCCAGCCCGAGGATCTTGTCCCTTCCAATAATAATCTCCTTACCCGAGCCAGGCTTCCAACAGAGCCAATGGAGTATCACCGGAGAGGAAGCGACCAGGCCCTTAATGCAACGTTATAACATGAAAACTATAGTAAATGATTCAATGATTAAACTATCGAACTTATCTTCAAACATGTCTCTTTGCAAGAGCTAAAGAATATCTTCTTTCTTTTCAAAAAGGAGAGGAGTCCAGGGCCAGACGGCTGGACGGCAGAATTTTTCACCTACTATTTTGATCTTGTTGGCCCTGATCTTCTTCAGATGGTGGGGGACTCTCGTATCAAAGGTAAAATCTCCAGTAGCCTTAATTCCACCTTCCTGGTCTTAATTCCTAAAGAAAATATTTCTTCTACTTTTAACGACTTCAGACCGATCTCCCTTTGTAACCTAGTCTACAAGCTAATCTCTAAAGTAATCTCCAATCGGATTAAGCCGGTTTTGGAAAAAAGCCTCTCAATCGAACAACATGGGTTTTTAAAGGGAAGAAGGATCCAAGACGCCATTGGTGTAGCCCATGAGTGCATTCACAACATCATTCAAAAAAAGCAAAAGGCGTTGGTCATGAAACTTGACCTCAAGAAGGCGTTTGACAGCATTGACTGGGATTTTCTAAGACTAGTCCTCCTCTCGGTTGGCTTTGGTGATATGTTCACAAACTGGATTATGCCCTGCGTTACAAGAGCAAACTTTGTTGTGTTGGTTAATGGGGAGGCGTCTAGATTTTTTAAAAGCGAAAGGGGACTCCGCCAGGGATGTCCTCTTTCTCCCTACCTCTTTATCTTGGTTATGGAAGCCCTTAGCCTCCTCCTCTCTAAAGGCTGCTCCGAGCACCGCTTCACAGGTATCAAGGTTTCCAAGCACATCAGAATGGTGCACCTTATGTTTGTGGATGATATTCTTTTACTATCCAAAGCTGATTTAGCGGAATGGCTCGCGCTCATGGACATCCTTCAACTCTTCTGTTCAGCTTCGGGGCTGTCCATCAACTTTTCAAAGTCTACTGCCCACTTTTGAGGTTTAATAGAGGCAGAACTCTCCCTCTTCAAAAATTCCTTCCCCTTCTCTTTTGTTGATTTAAATTCTGGTTTCCGTTATCTTGGGTACCAGCTAAAACCGGGAGCCTCCTCCTAAACTGACTGGACCTGGCTGGTTGCAACTTTTGAAAGGAAAATTGGTTTCTGGTGCAATAAATGGTTGTCCCTGGGGGGACGTCTAATCCTGGTCAAGTCGGTGCTTCAAAGTCTGGCTGTCTTTTGGATGCTACTGGAACGGATTCCCGCTAAAATCATCACTCTGCTCCACAGACTCTCTTTCAATCTCCTTTGGAACGACCTAGCAGGTAACCGCCGCTTCCACCTTTGCAACTGGCAGACTCTCTCTAGACCCAAAAAGACAGGGGGATGGGGTCTAAAGAACCTTTCCATCTTCAACTCGGCTTTACTGGCTTGTTCCTTTTGGAGAGCGCTCTCCATTGATAGCATTTGGCATCGAGTCATCGGGGACAAATATCTAGGTGCTTTACCCCTCCCTGTTTGGCTGCGTAAGACTCAACTTATTCAGAAGTGGGCTTCTCCCATCTGGAGGGTCCTGGTTTCTTCCTCTCAGGTGATCCTCCATTGGCTCCGTTGGAGGCCAGGTTCGGGTGAAGAAATAAAAATTGGTCAAGATAAAATTGTGGGTTTAGAAGACCATTGGATTCTCTCCTTGCAGCTCAGATCTCATTTGCTCTCATTAAACCTTTGTACTCTGGCTCATTTGAAAAAGGAGTCCGGTGCCTTCCCCCTTCCGGATCAGTGGCTCCTGAGTAGCGACCTGTCTCTCATCGGGCCTTTGGCCTTGGAATGGGATTCCTTTACGGCAGCTCTCGAGTGTGCTGGTCTTTCTCTCTCTGTCGCGCGGGACTCTCTTTTCTGGGCCGGGGGTGATGGTTCCGGCAAGGTCTGTGCCAGGAATGTCTACGCGGCTCTCCTGCCTGTCAGTGACATTGTTGCTTTTCCGCAGTGGCTCCGTCGGTTGTGGACTTGGACGCTCCCTCTCAAGCTCAAACTTTTTATTTGGCTCTGTGCAAATGAGAAAATCCTTACCTGGGAGATGCTCCGTAGAAAAGGATGGCAGGGCCCTGGATTTTGTGCTCTTTGTAGCCGTGCCTCGGAGGACATCCACCATTTTCTTATCCACTGTAGTTTTGCTCAAGATCTTTGGAAACATGTTTTGTTGCACTTCTCCCTTCCCCTCTTCAGGTCGGGTGCCTCTATTACAGAGTGTCTCTCCACCTGGTTTTCTAATCAAGTGGCGCCACCTACTATGGCTGTCATTGTGAGCTGGCATCTCTGGATAGAAAGAAACAAGGTCCTTTTTTAGGACGCCTCCCCTTCCATACAGGCGGTCTACTTCAGAATTTTGGCTTCTTTTCATTGGCAGTTGTCTTCCGTCAAGGCTCATCCTCCCAAAGCGATGGTTTTAACTTTGCCACATGGTTACTCGGTGGCTTGTTTTGACGGTGCGACTCTGTCTTCTGGTCTATACTGTGGGGCTGGCGACACCTTCAAAACTCATCCGGCAAGGACTACAAAGTGGTTTCTGAATTGTGGTGTGGGTTCTAACACAAAAGCCGAGCTTTTGGGCTTATGGGCTACTCTTACGCTGGCCTTTTACTGGTCCTTAAACCACCTCTGCATCCTAGGTGACTCGAAAGTTATCGTAGATTGGATTAATCGAAAATGCAATCTCCAATCCATCCATGTGGAAGGCTGGAAGCAAAAAACTCAGCAGCTGGCTTCTTTATTCACTGATATCTCCTTCTGTCATCTCCCCAGAACGCACAATTCTGAGGCTGATGCTCTCTCCAAGAGAGCTCTAAATGAAGTGGTCGGCAGACTTTGGATCTACCACTGCCAGAGAGGACAGGAGAGCCCGATCTCTACCTTCAATCTTTTCGAATTTTAAAGATCAGTTCTTTTGGCATGTGTTGAACGCAGAGGGCCTTGGTAATTTGCTTCATCTCTTATTGATACAGTGGCGAGGGAGGTTTGATGTTTTTTGCTGTGGGGATATATGTTATCCTTGTTTTATCAGCGCTTGGAGGCGATTATATTGAA
The DNA here is from genome assembly GCA_009831015.1 of Picea engelmannii. Taxonomy (NCBI): domain Eukaryota; kingdom Viridiplantae; phylum Streptophyta; class Pinopsida; order Pinales; family Pinaceae; genus Picea; species Picea engelmannii. The sequence continues at coordinate 502,667 of ML777091.1, forward strand.
TTGTTTTGAGCTAGCCGGTGGTGAATTGGATACGTCTTTCTTTCTCTGTCGGCCCTGGGAAGCACTGTGTTACTTGTAATTTGCTTCGGTGGTGTTTTGATCCGATCATGGTTTGGTATTTGCTTCATCTCTGATTGATAGAGTGGCGAGGGAGGTTTGATGTTTTTTATTGTGGGGATATATGTTATCCTTGTTTTATCAGCGCTTGGAGGCGATTATATTGAATTGTTTTGAGCTAGCCGGTGGTAAACTGGATACGTATTTCTTTCTCTGTCGGCCCTGGGCAGCACTGTGTTACTTGTAATTTTTGATCCGATCATGGTTTTTGAACTGAACTAGCTTCCACAGTTGGCTTCAGAATCTTGTAAATGAGTTTATACTTTTTATAAATTCGAGACAATATTTCTTGGGGAAAAAAAAGCTAACCACTTGGAGTCTTTTTTGGATGAAGCGGAAGGGATTTTAATAATAATCATACAAGTTTGGAATCTACTATGATGGGACTTTATGCTTTCAATTATACTCGTATGCTTGCAAAATATCGTAGTTTGATGGACCATCTACGCGTATTTTTTTGTAACTTCTGCACTATATCATTGATTATTATCATTATTCCTGTCAACGTTTTTGTTCTCGGATTTAAAGTTTTAGGTATCGTTTGGGTAAACAAGGTTTAATTACACTGGTTTATGGTAACGGGTATAATTTTTAATTGGGATCATGGTTAAATTAAAGATTTTTGAACATAATCGGAACTTCGAGAGGAGGACCAAAGTCCATCTTAAACACTACTTGAAATACTTTTCGAGCATTTCCTTAAACACTACTTGAAAGACCTTTCAAACGTTTTGTTATTTTCATAGAGAAATTTGATCTTAAGGTTTTAACTCTAATTGGATTACCTGAGACAGTGTTTGTCTTGAAGAGACATTTGAAGTCATAAGAAATTAGAGTATGGTCGATAGTAGAGCATAATGTTAAATTAAATTGGGGCTTGAAAAAAGGTATGCGATCTTTTTGAACAAGATCTATGTTTAGTTTGTTAATGTCATTCTTTGTAATTAAGGATAGTTGTTGTTTATCGCGGCCTTGAAGATGTGCATTTGCTAGTTGTGTGATGTACATTACATACATGGATGTAGGGTCACTTTGCAGATTCCACATTCATGACATTGAAACACCATATGGATCCCATTTATATACATTTATTAACATTATGACATTGTCATATAACTATGGAGCCCATTCATATATATTTATTAACATTATGACATTGTCATATAACTATGGAGCCCATTTATATACATTTATTAGCATTATGACATTGTCATATAACTATTGTACAACTCTTACCAATCATTTATACGAGATCGTTATTACGTGTCAATAATTCATTTAATCCACATCAACCACCCAAGATATTTTTCTATATGTTAACGTTACAAAAGATACAATAGAACCCAGGTATTTTTCTATATGCTAACTTTACAAAAGATACAATAGAACCATACTTGCATACATATGCAAAAAAACACAAAGTCCCATGTCAAAATTCAAATGAAGAGGATTGTTTCAAATGAGGGGCGTTTAAATGACATGAAACCTCTACACCCAACACACACCTAAGGAAATTGATAATGTCATGAATGTGTTAACAAGGTAGTGTGTGGATGTGTTAACAAGGTAGTGTGTTGAGGTAGATGATTGTCTCTTAAAGATGAGGTAGTGTGTGGATGTGTTAACAAGGTAGTGTGTTGAGGTAGATGATTGTCTCTTAAAGATGTAAAAAATAATTCAAAAAATAATTCTACTTTGATTAATGATTACATCTTCTTTTAGGGTCAATCTGAAAGTTGTGGTTATGTCTGAAAAAATATAGTAAGAAAGTAATTAAAGCAACACTTGGTAACTCTCCATTAATAAACTAAGAAATCAATGTTTTACTTTCTTATGCTAGAATGTAACCACATCTTATTCACACTCATTTCAAGTTATAAGCATAGTTGCACGGGAACCGCTTTCGGCATTTTCAACATCTCTGTAACTCGTTTCTGAAGTTCCGGGAGCTTGGGAACTAGTTGGGAACATCCCCAATTGGTTGAAAACTCTTTTGGGAACTTAGGAGTTTTTTGGGAGCTTCAACATCAAAGAAATGAGAGCTTGGGAAACGGTTTCCTAAACAAAGAGCTTTAAATTATAATTATATTAAATTAAAGTGTAAATATATTTATTCCATTATTACAAATACATAATTTCTTACAAATATTTTCATTATATTTATTCAAAATATCACTATAAAACTAAGACTAAACTATAGGTAAATATTATTTCAAAAATTAGTTAAGTAAAAAACTTAATAATACTCACTTTATAGTTGTGGATATGAAAAACTTTTAATACATGTATGTTTTCCTTCAAGCCCAAACTAAACATGAAAGTCGAATAAATCAATAATGTATCCACAACAAGCATTTGTTTCACTCTGTAGTTGATATCAACCAACCATATCATTGATTTTTATTGTATTTTCATATTAGAAGAGTAGTACTATTTTGTTTTTTCCAATAAGAAAAGAATAATGCTTCAAATTTACAAAGATGTTTAAAGTTTATATATGTAAAGTTTAATTTTAAAAAGATGTTAAAATTATATATATATGTATTTTCAATTTTGTTTCTTATTTTCTAATGAAATATTTAGAGATATTAAGTTTCAATATTGTATTAAATATATTAATATAATTATTAGCACAAATTAAATTAGTAATTTTAATATTATAGTTGTTGTAATAGGAGAAACATTGTCCTATTAACCTTCAATTTTATTGAAATAAGATTTATTACCACTCCTTTTTCCAAGAGAAATTTGCTCCAATTTATATAAGGTATAAAAAAATTTACATTCTGTGTCTGTCCTCTAAACCGAAATCCGAGCATATCGCCTTCCGGGAGGGATCAAACCAGCAAGAGAGTGCAAATAAAACAGTCATCAAATCATCCACATGGCACCAGCCGAGAGAGGAAAATAACCGCCACCAGTCAAGTAATAAACAGTCAAAGGAGAGAATAAATAAAACAGTCTTCTCTTCTTCCACCTGGCATCAGCCGAGAAAGGAGAAACCGCCCTCATCAATCGAACAGTCTTCTTTTCATCCACCTGGCACCAGCCGAGAAAGGAGAAACCGCCCTCATCATTCGAAAACATTGATAGAGGTGGATGGACTCTCGATTCCTCTGTCCCTGTGGAAGACCGTGAGGCGACCAACAACACCCTTTAAAGCCAATTTAGAGAGGGCGTCTGCTTCAGCGTTGAGTGATCGAGGGATGTGGAGATAGGATACATCAGTGAAGTTCTTTGACAGTTCCAGCACTTTTACCTTCCAGCTCTCAATGTGGACAGATTGTAGATCTGACTTTTTTGAGATCCAGTCGATGATGAGGCGCAAGTCACCCAGAACGTGAAGCAGGTTGATTGACCAGGCAGAAGCAAGGTAAAGGGTAGCCCAGAGGCCCATTAACTCCGCTTTGTTGTTTGTACCGGCACCGCAGTTTAAGTGCCAGAAGGTGAGTCGAGAAGGATGAGATTTGAAGACCCCCCCCGCCCCACAACAGTCTCCACCGGGCAGAGCGGCCCCGTCGAACCAGGAAACTGTGTAACCATTCAGAAGATGCAAGTCACAAGTGTCAAGCTTCGGAGCTTTTTGTAAAGGCTGTTTCCAGTTGATGGAAACCAAGATTTTTTGAAAAATCTCATGCTGGCTAGGAGGACGATCATCGAAAATGGCCCGATTTCTGGCTATCCAAATTTGCCAAGAGACAAGCGCTGGAAGAAACTTAGGTGCCGAGGGGTAGGTCAGCCACCTGGAATAACTAGCAGAAAGAGAGGAGCCTTCCCATCGAACAGTTAACCGAAGATGACTGAGGACAAGAGTCCATACCAACTGGGTGAAGGGACAAAAGACCAAAAGGTGATGAATGTCTTCGTTCGCTCTGCTGCAGAGCGGGCAAATTCCTGGCCCCTCCCAACCCTTCCGACGAAGCATTTCCCAGGTGAGCGATTTTTCCTTTCCAGCGAGCCAAATAAAGAGCTTGATCTTGAGGGGGATCTCCCAGCGCCAGATCAGAGTGAACCAAGATCGATCCAATTCCAAGTATTTTTGTTTGAGAAGGGCTCCATAAAGGTTCTTTACAGTCACGTTTCACGTGGCATCTCCACCGGCCCATCGAAGTGTATCAGGACATGATGAAAGGGTGATGCCAGCTTCTTTGATGGCCGAGATGTAATTGTTCCACTCAATAGAAGACGGGAAGCTTAAGTGTAAATCTCTACAATCTAGCCATCTGTCAGGGAGGGAGTGACAGCCAGGCTGTTTTATGATGTGTGCTAGATGTGTAAGATTTTGTTGCCGGAGATAAGCCCTTAAGTCAGAGGAGAGGAGGGATCGATCGCCCAGCCCCAAAACTTTGTCACAACCTATCCGGAATTCAGTGCCATTTCCAGGATTCCACACCAGCCAATGGAGTATGACGGGAATAGATGAAATCAACCCTTTCCAGAATGAAGAAGCAGATCTCATCTGAAAAGTGGGTTTGCGGATCCAGCAATCAAGCGGCCTTGAGCACATATATTTATCTGCTATTATACGGTGCCAAATACTGTCAATGGAGACATCTCTCCAAAAAGAATTTGCCAGGAGGGCTGTGTTGAACAGGGTCAAATTCATGAGCCCCCAGCCACCATTCCTCCGAGGCTTTGACAGGTCTGTCCAGTTGCACAGGTGGAAACGGAATTGTCCAGGATGACTATTCCAAAGAAAATTAAAGATGAATTTCCGCAGCAGAGTAATGATTTTGGTAGGAAATTTTATCAGGGACATCCAGTAAACGGGCAGAGATTCCAGGACCGACTTGATAAGGATGTAACGGCCGCCCAAAGATAGCCATTTTGTACACCAGAAGTTTATCCTTTTTTCAAAGTGAGCCACCAGATTTTTCCAATCTTCCGGAGGGGAGGCTCCCATATATAACTGGAATCCTAGGTATTTGAAGCCTGCACTCAGATGAACAAAATTATAGGGGACAGTAGCCTTGAGAGAGATCAGTTCAGCATCCGTGATACCCCAGTAGTGTACGGAGGACTTTGATACGTTTATGGAGAGACCTGAGACAGAACAAAATAGCTGCAGTACCTCAAGAATAATCAACCACTCAGGTAAATCGGCCTTTGAGAAGATAAGCACATCATCAACGAACAGGAGATGGACCAATTTTATAAACTTGGAGACTTTTATACCGGAGATGTGGAGCTCGAAGAATTTTTTGTTGAGAAGAAGGCTGAGGCCCTCCATAATCAGAAGGAAGAGATAAGGAGAGAGAGGGCATCCCTGTCGGAGCCCTCTCTCACTTTTAAAGAAACCGGAGGCCTCTCCATTAATCAGAACGGCAAATGATGGGCTAGAAACACAGGCCATAATCCAATCAATGAGCAATTCACCAAATCCTGCTGAGAATAGTACCAATCTCAGGAACTCCCAATCGATACAGTCAAATGCTTTTTTCAGATCCAGTTTCAATACCAGAGCCTTTAAGTTAAACTTTTTGATGCTGTGAAGACCTTCGTGCGCTGCTCCAATCGCGTCCTGGATCCTTCTGCCCCGCAAGAAACCCAACTGCTCTGTAGAGAGCTTCCTCTCCAGAAAAGGCTTTATGCGGTTTGAAATAACCTTAAAAACTTAAATTTGAATGAAACTTACAATAAATAAAAAAACAATTATAATAAGTATATTTAAAATTTACTTATTTAACAATATGTCAATTAAAAGTAGATCTAACAACCCCATTAGATTTTTTTTACCCTTCGGAACGACTCTATAGCGCGTTGATTTCTTTCTATGACAACCTTACACTTAAAACATTATCCATTTGTACATGATTTTCAATAATAGCATGTACTTCTTACTTTAAAAAAAAATATATAAATCTAACAAATTTAAAGTTAAAAAAAAAAAAAATGAAACAAGCATGTAAGATTTTTAACCAAGTGTTCATGTCCTTCACATAACAAATTTAGAGTTTGTAAAAACAACTGAAAAAAGCATGTGACATTTTTAACCACATGCTTATGTACTTCCTTGTTATTCTCTATTCAAATAGTGTATATCGACTTTGAATAGAGAATAACAAGGAATTTTATAATGCCCTCAGTGCACGCACATAGTATTCTATTTGTCTCTTTCATACACTATTTAAGTGATAAGAGATTGTGTTATATTTTATCTCTTTCATGGACTATTTAAGTGACAATATGAGTTTGAACATTAATATTATATTTAAGTGACCAAATTGCCACCACGATGGAAAATTAGTTAATATACTTATAAGTCACCCTATAGAAAGAGACTCGTTCGTACCATTTCATGATCTTCCATGCCACTAGAACACCAATATTTTAAATTGGCCCATGTTACATGGAAACCTTAATTCTTCGTCATAATAGCAATTTTTTTTTGTTGACATAGCACACCAAACCACGTTGAAATTAAATCCCAACGTGGAACATGTACCATGCTCGACTACAAATTATTTCAGTGTTACGTGGCGTCTTAATATTCCCGCCGAGGCCCAATGAGGAAATAAATATACTTCTTTAAATGTCCTTTGCAACATTCTCTTTTACTTCCTTTTTTCCCTCTAAATTGAATAAGCCAAAACACACCAGGAAATGCATGTCAGTCCTACTTTATGCATTTATTTAGTTTCACGTTCTTTGACATCTCACCATAAATGAATCAAAGTATTGAAAAATATGTATTAAAATAATTTGTGTTGTGCGTTATTAAAATGATTTCATTTTATATATAGTAGTTTTAGGTATTCATTTTTTCTTTTTTCTTTGACTCGTTGTTTTGTGTATTTATTTCCCACTCACTACTTTCATGTTTAAGAACTTATTTGCTTATGATATTCTTAAAGTTAGAAAAAGCTAGTCATTTTAAAACAGATAATTGTCTCAACAATTATGACCAACCACCCCACTCTCTCATGGTTGCTAAATTCATCGTGTGACCAGCTACCTCCGCTTAAATTTGGGTCAAGGAGAATAATAAATTTATAAACAACTTTGGATTTATGGTGTTCAAGACTCCTTCCTAATAGTCCAAAAATCGTTAAAAAGGAATACGTTTAACTTCTTTTTTTCCACAGAAAAAATTCCTCCTTATATTCATAAAAATATAATAGTTTTTTTTACAGCGAGCTTTTAGTTAATGATAGTCATAATCATAAAAACTCGCCATAGCTTTCAAAACACGATAATACTATGCCAATTCACATCAAAACATTATCCACTATCAAAGTGAAATGAGTGAAAACGCAAAGATACATGTCTAAAAAGATAACCAAAAAACTGAAACTGTAGCTGCAAATTAGAATAATTTCAAATAATAGGAAGGTCCCTCATTGTCGTCCTCCCACTGTGAGTATTCTATTTGCCCTGGCATCTCAGAGTGCCTTTTTTGATAAGACATCTGCCACCTTATTATCTTCTCTGTAGATGTCTGCAAATGTCAACTTCCTGAATTGCTTAAAAGACTCTACAATTCTTTCCTTCCAGCTTTCCAGTGCCACAACCTGGAGGTTTGTCTTCTTGTTGAGCCAGCCTATTACGATCTTTGAATCTCCCAATAGATGTACATCATCGATACCCGGTCGCTGCGTCAAATACAAGGAAGCCCATGCCCCCAACAGTTCAGCCCAGGTATTTGAACCTTTACCACAGTTGAGCTTCCAATAGTAAGAAGTGTGACTATTTATCATAATCATGCCTCCAACCCCACTGATTTTTCCGCCTAGTTGCGCCACTCCATCAAACCACCCGATAGCTCTTCCAGTTGGAAGAATACCTTGTGAGTTGTGCACGGAGGGGACTTTAATTTTTTTAACAAAAGGGTTAGCAGCACCTAATACTTTTATAACTACCTTTTGTATGGAAGGAGAACCTGCATCAAAGATCGTTAGATTCCTTTCTTTCCATATATACCAACTAATGAGAGTTGGCACAGATGAAAGAGAAGGATTGGATTTTATCAATTTGTCAAAACAATGAATAACCGATAAACCACTCCAATCCTTTGCTACCTTTAGGATATTAGTAACCTTTTTCCAGATAGCAAGAGTAAATGGGCAACTCATAAAAAGGTGTTGACCTGTTTCGCTCTAAGATTTGTAGAGGATACAAAAGCTAGGCCCCTCCCATCCACGTTTTTAAAGATTCTCCCATGTAAGAATCTTGTTTTCCGCCAACAACCAAATAAAAATCTTTATTTTTATGGGGCATTCCCATTTCCCTATCTTTTTGCGCCATCCCTCTACTTTGGTTGTCCATATTTTTGTTGCCATCACTTCATAAACATTTTTTGTCGTGAGTTGTCCTGTGTTATCTCCTCCAGTCCATAAGAGGGTATCTGGACGATCCCGTAGATTGATGCCCGAATCAATTAATTTCTTCCTGAACTTTTCCCATTCTACTACTTCGTCCTCCTCGAGCTCCAGATTATCACCGTCCACCCAATCCGTAAATAAATCTCCCTTCGATGGAACATGTCTCGCTTGATACAGATATAAAATTCTATGATTATTTAACTTATCTATGAGACTGGTGGATAGCAGAGAAGCGTTGCCCATACCCAGAATGGCATCTCGCCCAAGCAAAATAGACTTCCCGGAACTAGGATTCCATGCTATCCAATGGAGGATAATTGGTAGAGCATTTAAAATATTTTTCCATGTTTGTGACCCACCAGACATGTGCGTCGATGTTGATCTAAGCCACAGATGCACCTATTCCTATGATAGCCTATAGGTACTTATCTTTAACCACCCTATTCCATATGCCTGGAGACATCAATACTCTCCATAGAGTATTCGCAGCCAATGCCCTGTAGAAGATATATATGTCTCTCAATCCCCATCCACCCAAAGATTTTGTCTTTGTGACAGTTTCCCATCTACACAAATGAAAGCTACTTATCTGCTTATTACCTATCCATAGGAAAGAAAAGATCAATTTTTTAATTTTGTTCAATACCGACAAAGGAATGTGTTATGTGGCCAACCAATAAACTGGTAAAATTTCTAGTACAGCCTTTGCAAGTATAAATATTCCTCCTAGTGTTAACAACCTATTACACCAATGATTAATTCTTCGCTCAAATTTATCAAAGAGCCAATTCCAGTCCTCCGATCTATAGCTTTCTGGTTTTAAGAAATAGCCTAGATATATGAAACCCCCCGATAGATCTGTAGATTCTATCTGGTAAAGATTTTTCAACTCTTCCATGACTTCATTTTGTACACCTGTGTGAAGGAAACTAGACTTTTGAACATTTATTCTCAATCATGTAGCTTTGCAGAAGGTAGATAATATTTTTTGTATCTCTATCCATTCATCCATCTTCGCATTCATCATGATTATCACATCGTCCACGAATAGCAAGTGTAAAATATTCATCATCCTAGAAACTTTGATCCTAGACAGAGTTCCTTTTTCTTGGCCCTGTTTCAACAAAATGTTGAGTCCTTCCAACATGAGAATAAATAAAAATGGAGATAAAGGGAAGCCCTGGCGCAACCTTCGCCCGCATTGGAAAGACTTTGTTGCTTCCCCATTAATCAAAACCGCAAAAACCGCTCACGATATACATACCATTATCCAAGTAGTAGTAATCCTCCCAAAACCACATTGAAGAAGAATAAGGCGCAAGAAGTCCCAGTTTCCACAGCCGTGTGCCTTCTTGAGGTCCAGCTTCAAAATGATAGCTTGTAGGTGTTTTGTCTTGATACTGTGTAGACATTCTTATGCTGTACCAATTGCATCCAGAATCTGTCTTCCCTTTAGGAAGCCCAGCTGCTCTTCAGATAGAGTCCGAGAGAGAATGGGTCGGATCCTCTGCGCTATGATTTTTGTAATGAGATTATAACATAAATTACAAAGAGCGATAGGGATAAAGTCCTCAAACTTTCTGGAAATATTTTCCTTTGGAATTAGTGCTATAAAGGTGGAATTGATATTCTTTTTTACTTCTCCTCTATACCTTGTCTCCTCAACGATATCCAACAAATCCTAACCAACTAGATCAAAATAATGAAGGTAGAATTCGACTGACCACCCGTCGGGCCTCGGGCTCTTTTCCTTTGTAAATCCCTTAAGAACCTCCAGAATCTCCTCCTTAGTGCATGGTTTTTCAAGGTCCTTTACCTCCTCCTCCTTTACCCTACGAGGAAAGAGCCTAGCAATATCTACCTGATCAACTATGTTAATCGGACCCTCTACCTGATAGAAAGATTTAAAATATTTGATAGCCAAAGATTTTATGTCTTCCTGTTTCTGAAATATCCTTCCCTCCTCATCCTATATCTCCCACAAATGCTTTTTATTTCTGCGCTGACTAGAAAATTGGTGAAAAAACTTTGTATTCTTTCTTTGGGTCCACACACACACCATCATGGATAACAATGGCTCAAATATTCCACTTTAGAGACACCAAAGGCACATTTGGACCTCTTGAGAAAGATTTAATGAGTAACAAGTAGTTGTAAGATTTTATCTACATGGGTGACATGGGTGTGGCAAGTTTTATTGTAGATCAAGGTCGCATAAAAAAATACGAGGACAAAATGATGGGAAAATGGTTTAAAGATATTGGCCATGCTACTTTGGAAGGTGGAAGGTGCATTACAAAGGCCAAAGGGAATCACCAAGAACTCGTAATGGCCTTCATGAATGTGAAATTCATTTTTGGGAACGTCTACCTCCATCATGTGAAATTAATGATAGTTGGAACAAAGATCAATTTTGGTGAATAATTTAGCACATTTGAGCTCATCCAAGAGGTCATCAATGATTAGAATGGGAAACATGTCCTCGATTGTGATTTTGTTGAGAGCTCAAAAGTTAAGACACATGTGCCAAGTGAGTTCTTTCTTGAGGACCATGAAAAGTGGTGATGAATAAGGATTGGTACTAGGGCAGATCACACCAGTGGCTAGCAACTCTTGATATATCTTTCTAATTTTACTTTTTTGGGAAAATGGATGGCGATAAGGGTGTACATTGGGTGGAAGGTGACCTGGTATGATCAAAATAGAATGATCATGCTCACCTTTGGAGGGTGGTATGCCTTGGGGGATTTCAAACGCAAATTGGTGTTTGGCCAAGATTGAATGCATGTCAGAATGGATGGGTTGAGAAGGTGTTTCAAAGGCTTGAATGGCATGGAAATGGGCCATAATGTGTTATGCCCATTTTTAAGAATTTTTTCCATACAATGTGAGTTCATGATCCTTGGAGAACCGACTGTGATTCCTTTGAAAGTGTAGTTATCCCCCTCATGTTGGAAACTCATGTATAACTCATGAAAATCCATGGTGATGGGAT
>ML777091.1:550838-578219 GCA_009831015.1 Picea engelmannii
GGGAGTAGTTCAATCCTGTATAGTTGGCTAAAGCATAAAAGAGTTGTAGAGGGAAGTGTGGGGTTGCATAGCAAGCGATGCAGGGTTGACAAAGGACTAATGAAGAGCAGAGAAATATTAGTATTCAGTTGCTACATAGTCTAAATGGATTACAAAGGGGGGATCAATAGATATTCTCACATTAGACATGAATCCTATAGGTGAAGAATGTCACTAATGGGCATAAAAAGGCAAGGCAAGACTTCATAGCCATGAAGGTATAAATATAATGATGGATGAAGAGCTTGCCACCAAAGAAAATCAAGTAACTCAAGGATGATGAGTGACTCATGGGATGAGTGAGTCATATTTGAGGGAAGGCATACGAATTCCTAAAACATAATTCAGAGTCAAGAATTAGCCCCTATTTTCTAAGAGTAAGAAAGCCACTTATGTTATCAGAGTGCACAGTGGAAGCATGGTGTATGTACAAAGAATTGAAGGGGAAGAATAATAAAGGTTATTCATTGAGAGTGCCAATAAGGAACACAGCATTCCTTTGGGAGTAGATCGGTCCTAAGTGGATAGGATAGGGATTCACAAGAAATTACTCAATGGAGTAAGGAAAAGTGTTCAAATAAAAATGAGAAATCCAATGGACAGCTAGAGTTAATGGCAAAGAATGTCATGGTGTTGATGGTTAAAATGGGTTGAAAATATTGTAGTATCAAGGTGATAGAATGATATGAAGTACAACGTTCAAATGTGCTAAAAGGTTCCAACAATGTAAGGTTAGAACATGATCACCCAAGTGGAAGTAGTGGCCAATAAGACATATTGGTTGGAAGTGCAATAACAAAGTGGAGCTTGGCTAGAAGGTTCAGAATAGGGGCCAGTGGTGCACAATTGAGAAGACTGGTAGTGCACAAGGACGTCAGAATATACAAGAAGTCAAGGACAACCATCTACAACTACAACAAAATAAACAAATAAAGATAAAATAAATATGCACTGGAGTGCACGATAGAATTGATGCATGATGCATACAATAAAGATAGAATGTATGTACACGAAATAGGCATGATGAGATTAATTTCTTAGTGCATATTGATGGAAATTTTGTGCATATGGACATGCTTGGACATGTATATGGTATGAGTGTATACTAAGAGTAGTATGTTGATATATATACATGAATTAATGATGTTGTGATATTTGAATAAGACTAATGATGGATTGTGTATCCAGGAAAATTATTATAGCATGGCTAAAAATGATGATGATATCGCTACTTATGGTAGCCATCCATATGAAGACAAATGAGGATGGTGGGAATGTTGATTAAGAGGTTGGTGAAGGGAGCTCGTGAGCTTCTACAAAATATCAACTAATCAGGTAGCATCAATTAATGGATAACAACCGTGCAGGTATGTATTTAGGTTTCTTATGATGCATAAATTTTGAAGGGAATTGAGGTAAGAATTCCCTCAGTCAAATTTTAACATTTGAATTGGTGTGTAAAGGAAGAGGGCCTTGAGTATAAAAGTTTTATTGACTCTTGAATGCTTTTATATACAAATTTACTTGCATATTATGTTATATTGGTTATGAGATCATAACCAAGTCAAGTCTAGAGACATACTCCTACAATAACAATGAATGCCATTAGGGATGGCCATGTGTGAGGTCATGATGTAGTTGGAAATGGAAGGGCTATAAAACCATATGAGTGTGTAATGGTCTTCCCCTGTATAGCCGATGTTTGGACTGCAACCTCTTTGCTGACACGGGACAGTACTAAGAGAATTATATTCCTAGTGTTGTGTATGGGTTGAAGTGGAAGGTATCCAAATGATCAGATAGGTAAATGGGGAAGAGTTTGAATAATGTGTTGATGCGTTGACTAAACTTTCCAAATCACATGGTGGAATACATGACATAGATATATGGTATTATGGAGTCAATGCAAGGATGCATTGCGTAAATGTGGTCATGGGTATTAGCACATTGGTTTTATTTGTTGATAATGATTGATTGCACTATAGCTTGGTATGTTGAATAATGCATATGCGGGGAATGATGGTTGCATTCCATATAATATGTCTAACAACAAGAAATGATTGAGTTATTAGTATGCATGATTTTTGGGTCTTTTGTGAGCTATTGTAAATATGTAATGAGATGATAATGTGCATGAATACTGACAATTGTTTGGCTGAGTGAAAATTGAGAAAATTGCAAGAAAAATGGTCTTGGATATGGAAATGGTGTAAGCCCATGAAGAATACTGATGTATGTTGTTGTAAGAGCCAAACAATTATGAGAATAAATCTCGTGCTTGAGAAAATTAGTTTCCTATATGTAAAACAAATTTGAAAATTGATAATTAAAAATTGTTATGTTGATATCTCGTGATGATTGTATGTGTGTGATACAGATGAGATAATGGCTATTAAAGATAGGAACCTTGGGAATGAGGATATTTTTAAGACACTAGAACCCTATGATTTCCACATGTTATAGATTTCCAATGTGAGTCTGGTAGTAAGTTAGCGCTCTCCTTGCCTTTGAAAGCCATGGCAAGATGGATTGCCCGAGGGACTATGCAACAAAGAAGGGGATGTCTGAGCCTAGAGGGTGAGTATAGAAAGAAAGAGGCAACCTAATAATTCATATGGCATCGTGGTTGGACTCATGTGGGATTGTTAGAGAATAACTATGAGATAAAGTATTTCCCGTGGCAGCTTTGTGAAGCACAAGATATCCATACAAATGAGTATTGATTTATGATGGCAAACTCATTTTGAAGAAATGTTTATAATTTGGAGATGAAAACTCCTATGAATAAGATAATTGTTATATGATAATGGATATAGCGGGTATACTTTGTTAATGATTGTGATAGGAATAGACGAAGAATGTATATATGAACCAGGCGGACTTTTGGGATAGCTAGAAGAACCAGGTTGTCAGGCTTGAAGAGTGAACTCTTATGTCAAAGTTGCACTATTGAAGAACCAGGTTGTCAAACTTGAAGAGTGTGAACTCATGTGTGAGTTGTAGTGTAACAACAATTTATTGTTCTTGTTTTACTGGCAGTTTTCCTAGCAGTGAGTCCCTTGAGATATTAGTAGTGATATTCCCAGTTACCTTTGCCAGAGAGACCTTGATAAATGAATGGTGTAGCTCGATGGACTGATGATAGTGAATGGGGCACATTCCTTGGGTCGTCCCTAATAAAATAATGGTACAACCCAATGGACTAAGAGTAGTGAAGGGGGTACATTCCTTGGGTTGGGTAGGTGAGTGGAAGAGAGCTAGTGGAAATCGGGATAGTTGTAGGAGAATGCAAGTGGTTTATGTATATGTTTTTGGGTCGGAGTGCCTATGTGTGTGTGTGTGTGTGTGTGTGTGTGTGTGGGTCAAGGTGCCTTTGTATATATGGTTATTGGGTCAGAGAAACTAGTCTTGTAATATGTATGAATACTTGTAAGGTTTTGTGCACCGAGGAAAGTGCAAAAATAAGAGTGAGAGTCAAGCAATGAAGGGAGAAGAAGGGAAATTTGTATGGAGAAAGGGGAAAAGTTTTTACATGCATATTTTGGGGTAGCAGGAGAGGGGTTGAGTACTGAGAAAAGCACCAACCATGTTGTGCTTGAAGGAATCGATGGTTTGGTTGTGTTTTAGACTAAGGAAGAGGCTTGTGTGCATGTAAATCAGACTATAAGCATGTAGAGTGTTTTTATGTTCAGGTAATGGCTCAAGATCCTTATGAAGGCTTATGTGAGCTCTCCTGGAGTAGATAGGAGGTTCTTGGTCAACCAGGTGCATTGGATCCCTAGAGGGAAGTGGGAAGGCCCGAGGGACTATGAGCAGTGAAGGGGGGTCCCATTCCTTGGGTTGTGCAGGTTGTGGGGAAGAGAGTAGAACCTGGGTTTGGGCGACTGAGTGTGGAGCATGGACAACCAAGAGGGACAAATTTCCTTGTGGACTCATAGACTTAGCTTGGGGGGTTGTTGTTGTTGAGAGAAAATGAACAAAAGTGCCTATGGCTATGAGGTTCATCCTTCGTATGCAGACAGTTGGTTATTATATATACAAATAAGTTTTCCATTATTTTTATGATGATATTCCACTATGAAAATATTTTATATGAATGCTGGGAGTTTGTTGTTTGCTTGAACAGTTGCATTCATGGTTTTCTTTATGTTGTAGATGCATTTAGAATTATGGTATCATAAATAGTTAAATTTGTGTGTAATTTTTAGCTGGTAAGCTACATGAAATTATTAAGTAGAAAATCTTAATGTCAAATGTGTTTTCCACTCATAATGTTCCTTAGTTGGATTGGGGTATGTTACATGATTGGTGCCACAAAGGATTTTGGAGAGAGATTGGATTATCACTAAAGAGTCTCCTTCTATTATGARGTTATTGTGGCCAAGTTGGTGTGCTAGTTGTATCCCCTTCACCGGACCATCACGCTCCACTACATTGTTGGTGCTTTTTCCCAGATGAAAGGAAAAGATAAAAAGGATGGTGCTCGTCTCAACCCTGAAAACCCTTCTTGCACTTCTTGGCCCAAGGTTTCCTTTAACTGCCCCATTAAAATTAAGATTGGTGAATTCCTTAGGGGGTATAGCCCAAGTTTCTAGAGAGGGATCCTTCACAATGACATTTCACCTACCAAAAGAGAGACGGATTTGCCAAAATTGTCATTATGCAGAGATAAGTTTCTCATTACCTTGGGGATTTTTGGCTTCCGCTAGCCAAGAAGAAGAGTTGATGGATTATTGAATGCTTCCCTAAATGTTGTTCCAAGTGTCTTTAGTGCTTCACTGTTGTTATTTGAAAATCTGGTGGTTACATTCTTTCCAAACTACCCAAATAAGAAATCCTTGTAATATGTTCTAAGCTCTGTTTAAAATCAGATTGTCGTATGGGGATTGTCTCCAATTATCCAAAATTAGAATGATGTTGTCTCTGATGCGATTTGATTGTCTAAATAGAATGGTTCCTCTGTCTGAAATAGCGTTGAATTCTACACACTTATTGAAAAGATGTTATGTTATCCATCCCTAATAAAAATAACTTCATGGTTATGTCATCCCTAATAAAAATAACTTTATAATGCTTTATTATAAAGTCACTTTAAGTGATTATATAATGTTCAATTTTACTTCAGTTAGTGTTATATTGGTCTCTTCCAAATATAATTTGGAACAGTAATAAACAATATTTGTTGATAAAAAGTCTTTTTAATAAAGTAATTTCTTTGGAATATTAATACACAACATTCGCTGATCAAAAGTCCTTTTTACTAAAGTAATTTAATTATATCGTAAGTGTTTTTTTAAAAGCATCTTTGTACTTTACGCCACTAAAGCCACCGCCCAAAAAGCTACTTACAATGTTTGTTCCTCTTTATTAATCTTTGATTTGGTTATTTATTGAAATCTCGTTTAGGAGGAGAAGGATGGATCTAGAGTGCTTTATAAAACTTTTTAGTTTTAAAATTATCATTAAATTAAAAACAAGGAATACTCATATTTTTGTTAAACAAAATCAAGGGTATCTAATCTCATTTGCTCCCCTAACTTTCTCAGTGTTAATGGTGATCCAAAAAACTTTAATGATTTGGACTTGAATAAGTTAGAAAAATATAAATTTTGAAAATAAAATTAAAAAATAATTTTCTTTTACTTAACAAATATAATAATATTTATAATTAAATTTATATTATAATAATAAAAAAATTAAAATTTATATTTTAATTTGGTTTTTACATCAACATTGATCCTAAATTTGAGAACCGCTCTAAATTATTTTTTTTAGAATGTTACATGTCATGTTATTATTTCCAACTTAGAAATAAATTGCCTGCCTTAAATATCTTTTAAAACATTTTCTTATAATTAAAATATAATTAACACTCATCCAGAATCGCGGACTTGACATTGAGCTCTAATATATTTTTCAATAGATCGTTGTGGAGTGGTGGATGCAATTGAGGACCTGGAGCTTTACTTCTTCGAGTAGGTTTCTCATGAGCTCTCGGGTTACCAAGGCATCCTTTGATATACTGTAAATATTCTTCTACTTCAAAACATAAACTTTCTTCCCAAAAAGCCCTACAAATCTGATGTGAGTTATATATAATATGGAATGAGACCTCTAGTTAATTTATAATCTTGATGCGATTCTCAGACACATTGGGATGAAGACACTAAGTAGAGAAAAATTCAAAATCTGTTACAACAGAGCTCATGGGGTAACATTTTCTTATAATTAAAATATAAAAATTATTTATAGAACTTTTTTTTATAATCAAAGTTACAATTTTTTTTAAAATATTTTTTTATAATCAAAATTACAATTTCCTTTTTAATATTTTCTTATAATTAATGTTATAATTTCCTTTTTTACAATTTCCTTTTTAATATTATCTTATTAAAGTTAGAATTTATTTTTTAAACATTTTCTTATAATTAAGTTGTGATTTTATTTTGGAAATACTACAATTTTCTTTTGGAACATTTTCTTATAATTGAAATCACAATTTCCTTTTTGGTAACTAAATTTAACCACGCAAAAACATTCCAGTTTATGCATCTTATTCCTACTTTATGCATTTATTTTGTTTTACAATATCTAACATAAATAATCATGGACATAAATAAATCTTAATACTTAATAAAGTAGTGAAATAAGATAGAAAATAAATCTCAATAAAATATTAAAATAAAATAGAAAATAGAAAAACTTAATACTTAATAAAGTATTAAATAAAATAAAAAAATAAATCTCAATAAAGTATTAAAATAAAAGAGAAAAGATTGTAGTCTAATATTAAGGCACTCCATTATATGAAGTCATTGATTCAAAATCCTCGACTTTTTTTTTCCACATGAATTAGAAAATATAATCAGTTTACATTGCTGATAGTTCCATACGGTCCAAGGCCAAGTCTTTTCATACACCAACTTGTAAATCCTAACCTTGTACAATATCTACTGCAAACCGATATTCAGAAAAGAACAGAAAATATACAATGGCAAATACAAACATTACACAGAGATTTTTCACCTGGAAACCCAAACCGGGAAAACCAGCATATATTATATTGATACACATTGAGTTACATTGTTTACAATACAATATACATATAGGAGCCAGCGGCATCCAAAACCCTAACCCAATGACCTGGATTAGTCCAAAACCCTAATTCCTTAACCGGAAATAGAAAACCATCGGCAAAAACCATGTGCCGAAAACCACCTAATATCATGTGGTCCCGGAAATATGTCGTCCCGGAAATATGTCGGCCCGGCGATAATATGTCGGCCCGAAACCGGCGAAACTATGTCGGCCCAAAAAAAAAAAATTGGGGGCACTGCCCCTGCACCCCCTCTTACCCCCCGGCGCAAGCGCTCAGACACTACTACTCGTGCAAAGAATATAACACATACCCAACACAACTGAGATAGCTTTAACTAAAAAGTTATCTATTACAATCTGATCAGAAAAAACCAAAAAAAAACTGTAGCCAAATAAAATGGACTACTGCTCCACTAACATATTCAATTACAAGGAGTCTATCCAGATATCAGTGCCCCAAAAAATCTAGTACTTCCAGAGTCTTCAGTAACCAAAAATCAAAGGACCATCATCCATGCTAGAAAAGTTTCAGGTGGTAGGTTGGTCCCTCATGTCCATGGTAGTATATAATGGTTCCAGGTGGATCCCTAAGAGCCTTTTTGGAAAGAAAATCGGCCTCCTGATTATCTTCTCTATAGACATGTTCAAAGGTGACTGTAGTGAAAAGCTTTTTTAGTTCAATCACCCGCTCTTTCCAGCATTTGATAGAGCATACCTGCAAGGAACCAACATTGTTCAACCATTAAATAATAACTTTAGAGTCTCTAAGGATAAGGATATCTAAAATCGCCAACCTATGGGCCAAGGTGAGGATAGCCCAAGCCCCCAGGAGTTCAACTCTTTTATTAGTGCCCCTACCACAGTTAAGGGACCATCTATAAGAAATCTGATCATTAAGGGAAATTAAGCCCCCAACACCGCTTATTTCTTTGTTCCTCTGTGATGCCCCATCAAACCAGCCCGATATTATGTTCTTCTATAGACAATAGCCACTTCTTCTTACTGGATTTTTCGGACTATTTGAGTTATGACTCGCTACAGCTGTTGTGGAGAGAAAAAGAACTTTCTCCATAGATGGAACTTTGGATTCAAATATAGCTAAGTTCCTTTCATTCCAAACAAACCAACATATATAAGCAGGTATAGTAGAGTACTCTGAGTTTCTAGTACACCAAGAGTCAAAACAATCCTTTACAATTGTCCCCATCCAGCCACACTGTACTTTAAGATGTATACAAATTTTGCACCAAATGGAAATCATAAAAGGACATTGAACAAAAAGGTGGAAGGTTGTTTCTTCATTACCTTTACACAGGTTACAATACCTGGGTCCTTGCCAGACACGCTTAAGAAGGTTTTTCTAGGTGAGGATCTTATCTTCCATGAGAAACCAAGTAAAAAGCTTTAATTTTAACGGACACTCCCATGACCAAATCTTCCTTTTCGCTATGTCATTGTTCTTTTGCCACAACTCTGTAGCCAGAGCGTTATAAATATTCTTTGTGGATATTATGCTTGTTCCATCCCCACTCGTCCATCAAATCTCATCATAATCATTTGTTGGAGAAATACATGCGGCCGTCAAGTGGATTCTATAATTATCCCATTCTATAGCCAGTGTGTCCGTCAGGTCCAAATCTGTACTAGTAACCCAATTTGCAACGGTCAAACCTGTAGCAATGGCTCCTCTCGCTTGATAGAGGTAATGAACCTGATGTTCATTTAGGTGTTGAATCAAAGCATTTGAAAGGAAAGCATCATTACCCATGCCCAGGATAGCATCTTTACCAACCAAAATGTCTTCCCCATTCCCCGGTTTCCAAGCCAACCATCTAACAATTAAAGGAAACGCATTAAGCAAGTTTTTCCACGCTTGTGAGCCAACCCGAGCAGAAGGAGCTGCAATTCAGAGCCAAGTGATAACAGGAAGATGAGGTAGATATTTGTCCTTCAAGACACGGTTCCATATCCCTGGTTGCATCAATCCTCGCCATAACGATTTAGCCACTAAGGCCCGAGAAAAATAGAAGATGTTTCTGATCCCCCAACCCCCAAAACACTTAGGCTTTGCTAATGTCTCCCAATTACACAGGTGATAGGACTTAGAGGAATTTGATCTCGACCAAAGGAAAGAGAAGTTCATCCTACAAATTCGACATAAAATAAAGATAGGAATCTGTGCAAGTGTCATCCAGTACATTGGTTGAATTTCCAAGATGGCCTTGATTAAAACATATCTACCCCCCAAAGTGAGAAAACGATTACACCAGTGAAAAATTCTCCGATCAAACTTCTTCAAGAGCCACTGCCAATCAACCTCCTTGTAACTATCAACCTTTAAAAGGAATCCTAAGTAATTTAAACCCTTCGATAAGCACTTAGAGCCAAAATGAAACAAAACTGTCAGAACAAATAAAACATCTGGCTAAACTCCATAATGATGAAAAGTAGACTTATTGAGGTTTATATCCAGACCAGCAACACCACATAAATTATTTAAAAGCAAATGAATTTCCTTCCATTCGTCCACCTATTATGTTGTCATTATAATCACATCATCCACAAATAATAGATGAAGTATTCTTACTAGACGAGAGACCTTAATCCCAAAAAGCTTACCATCCCGTAGGCTCCTGTTGAGAGAGAGACTTAGTCCTTCCATCACTATGATGAAAAGAAGTGGGGAAAGAGGACACCCCTGGAGAATGCCTCTTTCACTTTTTATAAACTTTGAAGCTTCACCATTTACCAGAATAGACAAAGAGGTTGAGGACACACAACCCATTGTCCATCTAGTCATTAAATGACCAAAACCACACTGAATCGTAACTAATCTTAAGTAATCCTAATTAATGCAATCATATGCTTTTTTAAGATCCAGTTTCAAGATAATAGCCTGAAGCTTCTTTGATTTGATACTGTGAAGGCACTCTTGTGTCGTGCCGATTGTATCTAGAATCGGACGACCCTTTAGAAACCCCAGTTGTTCCTCGAATAGAGACCTTGACAGAATAGATCTTATTCTCTTAGAAATTATCTTAGTCACAATTTTATAACACAGATTGCAAAGTGCGATTGGTCGGTAATCAGAGAAATTTAAAGGCCGATTTTTCTTTGGTATTAGTGCAAGAAACGTGGAATTTATTGGCCTACAAACTTCTCCTCGAAGTCTTGTATCTTCCACCATGGCAAGAAGATCAGACCCCACCAAATCAAAAAAGTAAAGGAAGAATTCAACTATCCACCCGTCCGGCCCAGAACTCTTGTCTTTTGCAAACCCCTTTAGAACCTTTAAAAAATCATCCAATGTAACAACCTTCTCCATCATGTGAACATCATCATCCTGAACCATCCTTGGATAAAGTCTTATAGTCTCTAATTGAGTCCTTAAATCTGACTGGTTATGTTCCTTAAAGAAAGACCCAAAATAATTGGTGGCTTCCGCTTTGATAGCTTCCTGTCCCATATGCATATGAACATACTCGTCAAAAATCTCCCATATGAACTTCTTGTTCCTTCAAAAACTAGCATAACTATGAAAGAACTTAGTGTTTTTATCCTCGCTCTTGATCCAGGTAGCCCTACTCTTCTACCTCCAGCTTTCCTCTTCTTCCAATAATAACTTATTGCGAACTTTCTCCAACTATTTACAATGTATGTCAAAGTCATTACTGGTATGGCCATTTAATTTCTGGTGCATTAGAGCTTCCAATTCAATTTCCACACTGTTCAACAGTTCTTTGCTTATGACCATCTTTTGTCGCACCCAATCCTTTACTCAACTGTTGAGAAGAGCTAGTTTCTCCACTAGCCTTTGTTGAGGAACTTCCATGGAGGTAAACCGACTGTCAATCCAAACCTCATGGGTTAAAGCAAAGAAGGAAGGATCTTCCAACCAGATCGGGTTAAATTTGAAAGCGTACACAGTCTTTGGAAACCCAATATCCAATTGAAAAAACACAGGAGCATGATCTGAAATGTAACTAGAACCAACCCACAATCTGTATCTCGTCACTGGTCCAAGAAAACCATCTGACAGGAAGAATCTATCCAACCGCTTAGAAATACTGGAGTCCCCCACCCTGCCATTACGCCATGTCGGCACCAATTGTGACGGGGCCACATCCACCAAAGAAGTATTTGCAAATAAGTCCTTAAAGAAGGATGCCAAAGGATCAATGACAGCAGTCGGTCCCCAAATCTCATCTGCGCCTAGAGAAAAATTTAAATCCCCTGCCAGGATTAAATCTGAAAAGGATAAAAGACCTTTTTCCATGCATCTATTCCATAAGATTTTACAATCCAAACATGGACCATATATATTCAAAAAAGTAAAGATACTTTTGTCAGCCAGACTATAACCTGTCAAAAGAATTCCTCCACATGTAAGGACCAAGGAGAGAGAAAAAAACCAAGATTCCCAAGAAACCAACATTCCACCAGAATGTCCAATAGCACTAACAACACAAGCTAACCAGTCTGGTTTCAAAGTAAAAATAAAATCCCTTGCCTTCACATCAATAGTCAAAGTCTCTTGTAGAAAAATGATATGGGGAGAAACCGTGGAGATGAGCCTGCGCATCGAGGATAATTTGAGAGTCCCTCCAACCCATCGAATATTCAAAGAAAGCATTATCATGACTTATCCCTAGCTAGGGATTTTAATCCTCTAAGCACCCCAAGGTCACAAGTTGACGAGATGGAAGTAGTTGTAGTAGATAGATTAGGTCTCTCTATTTTTCGAGCGCTTCTAGTTTTAATCGGTGACAGTTCAATACCCAATCCCCAAGACCAGGCATAGGATTTATCCTTCATAGTTTTGGAGGGAAGGTCAAATCCTGAGGAATAATGTCCCCCATCTGCCACCTCATCTATGTTTGAAAATATTGGCAAATGTACCGGGATAACAACCTCCCTAATGGGGCCAATGCTTGACAAAATATTTTCCAGAGAAGCTTCACTCAACTCAAGTTCCCCAAACCCCGAAGGTAGAAGAGATTCAGCAGCTAAACTACTAGGGGAGAGGGTAGAGCTTGACCTGTGTAGAGTCTCAAGTTGTTTCAATGTTGGACCCTTAGCATCGGAAGAGACTAATGATGGCATCCCCGAGACAACAAAATCTGGAACCACCTTCTCACTCACCCTATCCACCATTCTATTAGACATCCCCAACACAATACTAGGCAAGGCTACCTCCTCCTCAACAGAATGAGAATCAAGGTTCTCAGAGTTCCCTCTATTCTTCACAAAATCAGAGAAATGTGAATCGAGTTGCTCCCTTTCAAAAATAGATAAGGAACAATAAAGAGAGGGGACAAAGTGTCGCAACTTACCCACAAATGAAGAAGTAGAAAGTTGAGGGAATTCCAGTTCCCGCAAATCTGAGTAGTTGTCCTGCTCTAGGTTCTCCACCTTGGTCGAATACGCATTAAAACTAGGTTCTTCTTCCAGTGACTCCTGAGGAACATAGCCAAATGGACGTCGATGGTCCTTTTTTAAATGTCCCATCTGGCGACAACGAGAATACTGGAAGGGAACACCGAGATAATCCAGACATTGTGTATAAATGAAACCTCTCCAATCTATCTCTAAATTTTCCAAAAGTCCACCATGGATATCAACCTCGACGAGTATCTTTTCCATACGCATGACACTGGATTGCAGAGCCTTTTCATCTGATTCTTACTTTGTATGCCACTTGAGGGGCCAAATTGGCATACCTAGAGGTTATAGTTGTAATAGTCCAATAACATGACCACTTGTCTCACAAAAGTGCACCCAACTAGTTACTGATTCAACAAGTCGCAACAAATACAAAAAAAAATGTATTAAAAAAAATTAGATTATAATTTATGAAATGTTAAACTTCATAGTAAGAGGATTACTTTTGGCAGGACTATGTTATCCTTCTTATCCTTAAATTAGTGGCTTTAGCTTTGGTGTATTTATTTATTATATATTGTTCTTGTATTTTTTTAATAGTTTATGAATTGGCTTTTTTATCTTGATGATGATGATGATGATTAATGCCCACTAAGACCGAATTGGTCCATCAGACCTTAATAGGGTAAGTGATTACTTGTGATTCTTTAGAAAAAAAAATTATGTGCTCAAAAAGCATAAAGATAAGATTTCCAAGTTCACCATACTTTTGTTGATTTAAGAGATTAGGAAGGTTGGTAGTGTGACAAATATTTTGAAAATGAGATCTAATATGGGTATAGGCTGGACAATCTAAGAGAAAGTGATTTTCATCTTCAACCTTATTAGTGTCACAAAGGTGACACACTCTTTCATCCCATGGCGTTTTAGGATTTGACCAACGCCCAATTTCACTATGGAGCTCGTGAGAATTTGTTCTTATCTTAGCAATGCTTATTTTTTTCTTTACACTTGGCAAAACAGATAGATAATTTTGATCTTCTAGATTAGGGTTGATTACATCCTTATAATACCTTAACTTTCTTTTTTCCTCTAACTCTTTATCACACCACATTTTCTCCTTAAATTTTGATTTGACATTTTTTTAATAGTATCTTTAT
Source organism: Picea engelmannii (assembly GCA_009831015.1). Classification (NCBI taxonomy): domain Eukaryota; kingdom Viridiplantae; phylum Streptophyta; class Pinopsida; order Pinales; family Pinaceae; genus Picea; species Picea engelmannii. Next base: position 564,518 of record ML777091.1, read on the forward strand.
TCTGCAAAATGGTGTCTTCCATGATTCCCCAATAGTTTGGCCAAGACCGGGCATCTTTATGCCATCCTCGCTTGAGTCGATGGTGGTTAAAAATTGTCCTCATCTTATATGTATGAGCAAACAAAATCGTTCTTCTTATCCTTAAATTAGTGGCTTTAGCTTTGGTGTATTTATTTATTATATATTTTTATTGTTTTTTCTTAATATTTTATGCATTGGGTTTTTCTATCTTCTATAATAATAATAACAATAATCTATTTTTAAGGTCACGACCAAGCCAAACACCAAATTGGTGTATGAGACCCCCTCCGTCCAACTATTTGACTGGTAAAGTCTATGGAGGTATACATACCCTACCCCGCTTTGGATTTGAACTTGTGAACTCTTAGGAGGAAATGCATGTTCTTAACCATTAAACCCACTCAGGTTGTATATGGAGCAAAAAAAAATTGAAACTTATTCCATAATAATATTTTACATATTATGCATTCTACTCAAGACGATGTGGCATTTTGGTTAATATTATTCATTATACTCAAGACAATGTGCCATTTTTGTTAAATGGTAAGAGTTGAGTGCATTGCAACCAAATTATATCAACTCTAAATGTGACTAACACATAAGAGGACACCTTTCAATTTTTCTACTCTACTGGAAGTGAAGTTTTGTTTTTAGATAAAGTTAGTGAATCAATTAAATGTTTATATTATAAAGGTTTCATTATTGTGATTTTTCTTTCTCACCTAAATTATTGAGTACACAATAATGAAGAATTATTTTATTTGATTGCCTTCTGAGATCTATTTCCGAAAAACCTATCCATTTATTGTGCCTCTTTACTATTTTATAGAGTTATTTGGAAGGTAGTCAAATATAGTCAAAGTTACCAACTCATTAAGTGCGTTGGCCATTATTATTTAAGTTTACTTAATTAATTTTGACAAAATCAAACCATTAAGAGCCTTTTTTTTCAGATTTCTGTGGTTAGGAGTTTTGAGGTTATTTGTCGGATAATCCACAGTTGGTGTCATTTTTGTTTGTCGACGTTTCGAATCTGAATCAGGATTCATCATTAGGACTAATCGTCAATTGAAATCTTGTTGATCTTAGTCAATTAATAGTTTATATACAGGACAATTTGAGATTTTAACAGGTCGGTTGTCTATAAACCCTATTTGCATAGCTAAAACAAAATTAAATTCAATTAAAATTAAGAGCCTTATTAGTCCCTGTCGAAGCCGTAGAGGGACTATAGCGATCGATAATTCGTTGACTCCATATTAATATGTTCTTTGACTATAAATTTTCGCATCATCTGTATTTTTCGAACTATAGAAGTAAAAACATTATTTTTTATATAATAAAAAAAACCTTATATGTCATCGTCTCATTGGAGAATATATTGGAGGTCTTATTGTCAGCTTCGTTGTTCCCAATGTTGTAAATGTTTAGATATCTAAATTTTTGAGCTTAGATGCTCTTTTTTTATCTTTATTACATTTTTACTGAAATGTTTACATACCAAAAGTTATGAGCATTGACATTGTTTTTTATTTTTTTATTATTTCTATTTGTATTGAAATGTTTACATACCGAAGGTTTAGAGCATTGACACATTTTTTGAGGTGCTTGAATAGGTCTGATAGCTTAAATGTTTACATAGTGTGAGGTTCTTAAACAAGCCTAACAACTTAAATGTTTGCATACCGCAAGGCCCTTAACAACCTGACAACCTTAAATGTTTACCTAAATAGGCTTCTCACAATACATTTTTCCTCGAATTTTTCCATACAATGTTGTAGTGAATTTGGACAATATTGTTGTCCACCACCAATTGCATAGGCATTGTGTGTTTCATACTTCTTCAATGCTTGGAATGCAATTCGGTCATCGTTGAAGATACATACATTGTTTATTGGTTCGGTGGGTGCTTCTTGTTCAATGGTTCGTCGGTTGTTGCTTGTTGTTGTTTGGTTCAACTTTGCAAGGTTGAGGACCTACACCTACGGTTGGACCTGTTGGTGCTTGTTGCTTGCTTTTGTTTACTTCAACTTTTCAGGGTTGGGGTCCTGCATCCGCAGTTGGACCTAGTTTTTTTTTTACTTTGGGGGTCCAAGTCTTTCACCCACAATTTGACCTGCGCTTGTGACGTTCATCATTGCGGAGTAAGTTTCGATGCCATAATTTTATTTCTATTTGTTCTTTGTTGTTTACTATTTGCAGTTTGCAAGTATGAATGTTTGATTATTTCTACTGGCATGCTCATCGTATGTTTCGGGTTCCTTCTGTGCTTGGGCTGCAATTTGGTAATCATTGAAGATACATATGTTGTTTATTGGTTCAGTGGTTGTTGCTTGTTCGCTAGTTCATTGGTTCGTCAGTTGCTACTTCTTGTTTTTTGGTTCAAGTTTGCGAGTTTAAGGTCCTTGGGGTTGTAATTGGGCCTGTCTATGCTTCCTCGTTGGTTTGTTGCTTGTTGTTTTCTTTTGTTTGCTTCGGATTTGCAGGGTTGGGGTCCTGCACCGATAGTTGTAGCTGTTTTTTTTTCACTTTGCGGTGTTCAAGTCCTGCACCCGCAAGTGGACCTGTGGTTCTGTCGTTTGTTGTGTCTGGAGAAGTCGAGATCTTACGCTTCTCCCGTGCCCACCTATCCTACTCTTAAATTTTCCTCCAATTTTTTTTCCTAGCTCTGAACCATACCTACATGCCTTTGCAAAACGTTCTTGTAGAAGAAAAGGATATTGAGATGGTGCTAGCAAAAGTGGTGTTCCCTGTATTGAAAATTGAAATATTCAGTTTCTATGTTGCTTGGCGTGCAACATTGCTAGCATAATGAATGTTTTCTCAAATGCATCACACCATTTACATTTGGACGAAACCATTATCATTCTAGGATACTTTAGTGTTGACATAATACAAAATAGTGGCATAACAAATAATTGGACAACTACATGTGCAATTACAATGTATGTTGTCTTTTTGTTAAGATAAAACATGTGCAAAATGCACTTATTAACCATATATGGTGAAATGTGCCCATATCACAATACAACCTCTTTATCATGTGCACAGACTGGTCTAACCACAATACAATTTGTCTTGTACTTGAAATATGAGATGTACATCAAAGATACTGCAAAATTATATTTCCATGTCTCAAAGCATATATGGATACTTTGTTGCACAAAACCAAAATCATTCAGCTATGGCCATGCAATGTCTTAATATTTTTTGGCTTGTAATATATTTTGGGCAGGAAAAACTCTATATAATTACAACCATGGATGAAGAAAAGAAAAGGTTCATGTTTCTAACTATGTTTTATTATATTCCTTGATTCTCATTTACGGTATGTACATATTACTTGTTCTCCCCTGCATACTAGCTTCCATTCATGTTCATTGTATTTTGTGCGTTCCCACATTGAAACAAATAGAATAACTGGAGAGGACGAAGGAGTCTTTACCGCAAATGTAGAAGAGGAGATACAAAGGTGCATGCTTGTATTGTTATTTCATATTCCGTTGTTTTGTATTTCATTTATTGTCTGTATATGTGTTCACCTAATTTATTATATGTAGATATTGTGTATCTTCCTACATAATAGCTTATCTTCATGTTCTTTGTATTTTATGTGCCGCTACATTGAAATAATAGAACTATGTTTTTTTTTACATGTCTTCCTGCATACCAACTCACCTTCATGTCCTTTGTATCTTTTCTGCATTGCTACATTTAAACAAACACAATAGTTGGAGAAGACGATGGACTCTTTGCCGCAAATGTAGAAGATGAGATACAAAGGTGCATGCTTCTACTCTTATTTCATATTCCAGTGTTTAGTATTTCATTTATTGTCTATATATTTGTTCTACTTGTTCTACTGCTTTGCACCTAATTTATTGTATGTAGATACTACGTATCTTTCTACATATTAACTTATCCTCGTGTGAATTGTATTATCTTTGTTGCTACATTGAAATAAATAGAACTGCATTTCTTTTTTTAACATGTCTTTCTGCATACTAACTTACCTTCATGTCCTATGTATGTTCGACGTTGCTACATTGAAAGAAACATATTAGTTGGATAGGCAGATGAATTCTTATATGCCACAGTAGAGGGGGTTGAAGTACAATCTTCGAAAAGGTATACCAACTATGTTGGTAAATCAAACACAAAAAATGGGTGGGTGCATATAATATTGGAATAGAAAACGATGATTTCGAAACAATGGGCCTTTATTGAGAATTCCCGCTTCCAAACATTTCCCTCCCCATTTCTAATTTTCCTACTTTCTATTATCCCTTTTTTCCCCCTCTTCTATACTTAACTGAATTCCCCTTCGTTTTTCTCCTCTACTTTCACTTTTTGGTTGCTTTTCTTAGTCGTCTTTCTGAAAATGTCTAGGTGTGCAGGTTGGCGGACTCACAGGTTCACATTTATACTCATGCTTATATATCACGACTCTGATCGACGGTTTCCTCATTCCATACTTAGACACTTTTTTGATCGCGGGTTCAAGATTGCACCTCTATCTTTGGAGGTTCCGCGATATACAGATTGACCGTCGTACCCGCCCCCCGCCCCCCATCATGCCCTATTCCCTATTACACATTTTTGCAGTCAAAAAATCTTAGGCATATAAATTGACCAGCGGGTCCTCATGTTTAACCTGAGTATCCCTTGACACCCTATTTCGTATTCCATCTCCTTCGACCATGTATGTGACATTCAGAACAATTATGGACAATATACAATGTATATGCTTATTTGGTCCTTCTGATGTTCATCTACTCATGCTTGCATCAAAAAAGGTTGTACTAGTGACATGGCCATGAGCAGTCAATCATCGCAAATATCGACAAACCGACAAGACCAAAGGTAAATATTCATACATTGTGTTCCTCATATGTTTACCAAACAAATATCCTCAGTTATTTATTCATCTATGCCATGATAAATATGTTGATGTCATATGCAACACATACTTTGCAGTTCACAAGAAGTATCAACGAGCGTAAGTGAGACACCGAACATAGCACAAGTTCCACAGACTAAGAGGTCTGGTTGCAAGCTCCATACTTCATCCAAGTTGTGTGTCTACTTGTACATTTATGCTAGGAAAAAATAAAATAAAAAATGCAAACATGGGTTGAAGCATGAGCTTGAGATCTTCATAACTCCCTATAGATATTGGGGAGTTCGGGCATTGGAATTCATACAGGCATGTGCATTTATTGTTGATGTACAAGCTCATAAGATTGTTCAGTCCAAAAATGGGAAGCATGAGGACAAACCCCATACAAAGTATTGATTTGTGAATAACTCAGGCCCATCCTTTGAACCATCGAAATGGCTTGCTCCTTTAGGCGAAACCATTGGGCATTTCCAATAATATTGGAAATTTGGCATTGTTAAAACTGGTACTGATAGAACATGGCACTATCAGAAGAAAATGTCCATAGTGATCTTGCTTCATAGTAAAATAATAATCGAAAATTTTTTTGTTCCCCATTTGGGGGTTTGGTTATAGTTGGGATACAATATCGAAGCTTCGTTGGTTTTGTGTTGTCTTGTGTTTGGCAGAATTTTGTTCATATCTCATGGCCTCAATTATTTTCTCATGGGAACATATACCAGATGTAAGAGAAAACCAATGCCACGTGTGTTTTTTTTATATCACATTGTTTGATGCATAGGTCGATGCGTACTGCTCTATAGACCCTTGTGGGATCTCACTTGGCACCTTTTGTGTTCATGTGTTGCCTTGTGCCTCGACTTTCAATACATTTGGTGTTTACTTGGCTCTTGGTTGTATGCTTCGTTCTGGAAAATTAATGATACATTCAGGATCTTGGCGGTTTTTCTATGATCTTAAAGAATATACAAGACCTGCTTTACCTTTGAATATAATCTCTTTGACGCAAATGTAGTATGTGGCTCGTTTTAGCACTTTTCCTTGATCGATGAACTTAGCAAAATTCATCTCAAAGAATATTTTCAAATGAAAGGATATATACTATGTGAAGTCCAATGGAATTATCATATCAACCACAGAAAATTCAAATTCAAATTCGTCTTAAAATTCAAATTCATCGTTGTTATACTTACAGTGAAGTTGATAGTACAATAATTTTACTTAAACATCCCAAAATTGATTTTCTTGTGGCTTTTTTATGCTTCTCTTATGCAAACACATCCTAGAAACTATAAGCATGGATCGCTTTATCTATTCCCTGATTGAAGATTATGTTCACTTGTTTAATGCACTTCATAGTTATTGTTAAGACCATCAATGGGGATTTCTTACACCAATTATCGCTTCCGAAAATTGCCATCCCCTTTCTTTTTTCCCTCTCCTTTCCCTTTCTGGTTACTTAGTCATTTTTCAGAAAATGTCTAGGTGCGCGGGTTGGTGGATTCACGTCTTCAGATTTCCACCGATACTTTTATATCACGAGTTCGACCGACCACTTCCCCGTTTCATATTCAACAAACTTTTTGGATCGCGGGTTCCCAGGTAGGCGAGTTCAACATTGTTTTTCCATTGTTCTGACACCTGCAAACAACACCCGGACTTCCCCGATCTTCAAATTAACAAACAAATTCCCTTTTCTTTTGCAAGTTTACTTTCCCTTTCTGGTTACTTAGTCATTTTTCCGAATGTGTCATTTTTCTGAATGTCTCATGCTTTTATATACAACACCCGAAGTTCCGCAATATACAAATTGACCGTCGAAGTCCGTCATTGTCCCATGTTCCATATTACACATTTTGCAATCAAAAGTTGGGATACATACAATTTCACCATCGGACCCTCACGTCTCCTGAGTAGAACTTGTGGCCTTGTTTTCAAGACCGTCAATATTCCTTGTTCCGAGTATGTCTCATGCTTTTATATCACAAGTCCGACCAACCGCTTACCCATTGCATACTTGGCCACTATTTCCATCGTCAGTTCCTGGCCAAGCTTGCTCAACATTGTGCTTACATTGTTATGCTACCTACAAAAAACCCCTGAAATTCCACGATATAAAAATTGAATGCCCAAACCCGTCATTGTGCCATGTTTTGTGTTACACATTTTGCATTCAAAAGTTCAGAGACATAGAATTTGACCATTTTCCCCTCACGTCTCCTGAGTATAACTTGTGACCCTATTTTGAAGCCTGGCCAACCACTTTCTATACTTGGCCATTTCTTGGAATCTCTTTCGCGGGTCGGCGGGTCGACAAAATGTGCAATGCTTAATCGCTCTTTTCCATCCCCACCACCTTCGCACTTCTTTCTAGGTATGCAATTATTAAGCTTTAATGCTAATAGCTCATCGTGCAGGAACTGTTAACATTGTCATTAATGTTCGAAAGGCTAGAGAATATTTGTCATTAATATGAATTAAACCAAGATTTGTGGAGGGTTGCGTTATCCTTTCCAAGTGTTAATTTCAAGCATCATGCAATCTCTTTCGCGCGTTGTCTAGTTGGTGCCTTCACGAAATCTCTAATCCTTAATCGCTCTTCGCAATCACCGCCACCTTCGCACTTTTTTCTAAATATGCAATTAGTAAGATTTAATGGTAACAACTCATTACGCACGAACCATGGAGATTATCATTGATCGGCAAAAGGCTCGAGGAGATCTTCCATTGATACACATTAAACCAAGATTTGTGGAGGGCTATATTATCCCTTTTGAATGTTCATTTCAAACATCATCTGGAGCAAATGGAAATTCTCATTAACTTATGGCAGCAGTTCGACAATAGTTCTATCCAGATACAGTAAACACCTTCGGGCATGATGACCAAAAGTTCCAGTGCTCCAGGGAATATTCTTACTACTCATCTCCCTTTGTCCAGGAGAAAAAAAGGAGATGGTCCCTTAATGCACCGAGAGATATATTTCAAGCCAAAGAATTCCAAGGCAACCCCACCTGCTCAAATAGCCCGCTCGCCTACATTTATGGCTGGCGCAGAGGTTGATGCAGTGGATTTCAAGTCAGAAGAAGATGATCTCATGGAAAATGATACAACAATGGATGATGGAAATGTAGACGTTTTTCCCACTCCTACGTCCAAATTTAAATCAACCATAATGGGGGGCACTTCCTGGCTCGGCGATGGCGGCCCTGACAAGACCAAAAGAAGGGGTTTCAGAAAAGAAACCGACGTTGAATGCAATATCCTCTTTGCAGCTCGAGAGTAGGAATTACAGAGGTCCAAATTAGTCTATTCTGGGCAAAAGTCTTTCACTGTAAGGAAATGGTCTCTTGATGCTCCCAGAGATATATTTCAAGCCAAATAATTATTCAATTGGGGGACCACTCTCCTGTTCTCTGGATATACAATTAACATATTAGGGGATGAGGACCAGAACTCCCACTGGTGTAAGGCATATTCCTACTACTCATCTCCTTCCGCCCAGAATGGACTAATTTGGGCCTTTGGAATTGCTCGTGCAGCTTGTGTCCCTGAAGTCTTTGTCTGTAAGGAGGGGATCTCTTGGTCCCCTCCCGCCCAAAATGAATTAATTTGACCTCTCAAATTGCTCGTGCATGCTATGTCCTTGAAGTCTTCGACTATGAGGAGGTGGTCTCTTGGTGTGTCCTAACTTTCAATTTCGGGCTCTTTCGCTTGCCCTACAACGTTTTTCATATTCTTCCTCACGGGAAGCTTGTGAGAACTATCAATTTTACCGTGAGGATGGGTTCTTATGTCCTCTTGCATTTGAAAAATTATGGGTTGCTTTCTTGCTGGGGTGGGTCGTTGGAGCGATGTTGCGGGATGTCGTGCTCTTTGCAGTGGGGACTGCGGATTGGAAACTCTTCTCGTCAGGGCCTTTTCCCTATTATTTGTACAATTCAGTGGTGCCTTGTAATGTCTCGAGGTCGCCAGCGTCAAGAGAAGGAGTGTTGTTCACCTGCTTCAAGCCAAGGAATTATTCCACAGCGGAACCACTCTCCTATTTATTTTTCGCCTCGGGTCATTTGCAAGATTTGAGATTGCGGCAGGGAACATTGACCTTCCGAGGAGAATACTGTAAGGACTTCCTAAAAAAGAGCATGGTAATGAGTTTTGTATGCATGTTGAAGAGTATCTCGATGGCTCCTGCATGGTGTCCCACTAGAGGAACAACACAATATTGTATGCATGTTTCTTTTTTTCTTCTTTTTGTAGATCTTGTACCTGTATTTATGACAAATACGTTCAATGTTTTGCTGCAAAGAACTCAGACTAATTTCTATGGATAGATATACACTGCCTAGTAATTTTTTTTTATGGATTTACTATTATAAAAAATTCCTTGGAATCTTGGTTGTTGCTTCTTTGTTGAATTTAACACCTCTTCTCATTAGCATGGTTCGATAGTCTTGTAGTTCTTGAATATTGTATTGGCTCAAGCAATTTGATCTAATATGGAACATTTAACAATTATATGACAATGCATTGTGTCGATCCCATCAGGATTCTATGGAAACAAAAATGAATTTCAAACAGTTTTAAGCCAACATTTCATTCTATTTGTAATGCAGATAGAACATAGCAAGACTAAGTCACGATGCGGCAGTCGGGGCCCCGCCCTAGAAATTTCGTTTTCATCTCAACCTTGCTAAGCAAACAATTTCTTAGTTCCCTTTCGCTTCCTTGATTCCTTTACTCCAAAAGGGAACATTTTATTAGTTGTCCATCCCCTGGCCTCTATTTGAACACTTTTAACTTTATTAATGAAATTACCAAATTTCTTGTTCGCGAATAAAAAAAAAAAAAAACTGATCTATGGTGGTTGTAGTCAAATGGGACTATGAAATCAACTACAATATAAAATTCAAGATTGTCATTGTTGTTTCTGGAGATGAAATTATTAATCTTTAATGCTAACAACCCATCATGCAAGAAGTTTAATACTTAAGTTAATATGTCAAAGTCATGAAAGAATGTATCAAGAACACAATTACTCCCACAAGTTGCAATAAAAACAAATCTTCAACAAAGCATTTGCTCACACCCTTTTTAATGGTACAAGCACAATATAAAATGAGTAAGTGGATAAAATATTGGACTAGAAAATGATGGTTTTGCAACAATGGGGTTTGTTTGAGACCAATTCTCGCTTACGAAAATTGCCCTACGCTTTTCTATTTTCCTACTCTTTTATCCCCTTCTTTTGCCTCTTCTATACTTAACCAAATGCCCCTTTATTTTTCCCCTGTAGTTTCTCTTTTTGGTTACTAAGTCATTTTTTTCCGAAAATGTCTTAATGCGCAGGTTGGCGGTTTCACGGGTTCACATTTTTATTCATGCTTTATATCGCGATTCCGACCGAGCGCTTCCCCTTTCTATACCTAGCCACTATTTTGATCGCGGGTTCCCTCCCAAGCGGTCTCTAAATTTCACTTCCATTGTTTCGTGACCTACAAACAACACTCTGGCTTCTATGATATACAAATTTACTTCCGGACTCCCACGTCATCTGCAAGATACCAGTTATATAAAATATGCAGAACAGAAATAAAATGCTAGAATTGGCAGAATAACAGTAAAATATCCAGCATAATCTTCACAATACACAGAAATGATATACGAAATAGCAATAGGAAAAGCACTTTGATTCTGAAAGCAATGTTCACAGGCCTCTTCGAGGGGGAAACCTCCAGTCGAGCAGCGCTCTGTTACAATAATCTCCAATCTAGGGTTCTCATACCCTCGCCCCTTATTTATACTAAATATGCCTATTAAGAGAAGCATCTAGAGGAAGATCCTTCTAGAATCGGAAGCTTCTATTAGGTCTTCTTACATCCGCCTTATTCTATTTTATTGAAAGGCCTTATTAATATTGACCTTTATTACATCTGAATACATTGATCTACCTATGTGCGGGTTAGGACCTTAACATCATCCCCTCTTCCATGTTACACATTTTGCATTCAAATGTTCTGATACATACAATTTGATTGTCGGGGCCTCACGTCTCCTCAGGAACCCTTGTCACCCTATTTTGAATCTCGTCCGACCACTTTCCACACTTGGTCATTTCTTGGAATCTCTTTCATGGATTGTCGGGTTGGCGGGTTTAGGAAATTTCCAATTCCTAGTCATTGTTTCCTGTGCCCGCCACCTTCAGACTTATTTCCAAGTATATGCAATAAGTATACAACTTCTCCAGAAAAATACAGAAAATATCTTGCCAAGAAATAGGATATCTATTACAAATTTGAATATATTAGCTCTTCTTTTCCCTCTTTTATACTTAACCAAATTCTCATTTCTTTTTCCCCTCTACTTTCTCTTTCTAGTAACTTAGTCATTTTTTTTCTGAAAATGTCTAATTGTGCGGGTTGTCATACTCACGGGTTCATATTTTCACTCGTGCTTTTATATCATGACTCCGACCGACCGCTTCCCATTCCATACCTAGCCACTTTTCAGATTGTGGATTTTCGAGTAGGCAGGCTTTAGATTGCACTTCCATTGTCTGACCTGCAAACAACACCCAAACTTCCATGATATACAAATTTGTTGTCGGACTCCCACATCATACCCTCTTCCATGATACACAGCTTGCACTCAAAAGTTCTGAGACCTACAATTTGACCTTCGTGTCCTCACGTCTCCTGGGGAACTATTGTCACCCCATTTTGAAGCATGTGTGTCTGCTTTCCATACTTGGCCATTTCTTGGAATCTCTTTCGCGGATCGTCGGGTTGGTGCATTCACGAAATCTCCAATTCCTAATCGTTGTTTCCTGTGCCTGCCACCTTCACACTTCTTTCCAAGTATGCAATAACTGAGGGTTAATGCTAACAACTCACCATGCCTTCAGGAGACAGTCATACTAATTGTCCCTACACAACTTGTCCAGAAAAATGTAGAAAATATCCTGCCAAGTAATGGGATATCTATTACAAATATCAATATATTAGAGAAAACGATTCCCACCGACTGTTTCCCTATTCCATACTTATCGACTTTTTCGCTTGTGGGTTCCCGGACAGGAGGAATGTACTTCCCTTGTTCCTTGACCTGCAAACAACACCCCGGCTTCCACGATATAGAAATTGACGTCCAGACTCCCACATCATCCCCTCTTCCGTGTTACACATTTTGCACTCAAAAGTTTTGATACATACAATTTGACTGTCGGGGCCTCACGTCTCCTCGGGAACCCTTGTCACCCTATTTTGAAGCTCGTCCGACCGCTTTCCATGCTTGGCCATTTCTTGGAATCTCTTTCGCGGATCGTTGGGTTGGTGGGTTCATAAAATTTCCAATTCCTAGTCGTTGTTTCATGTTCCCGCCACCTTCACACTTGTTTCCAAGTATATGCAATAAGTATACAACTTCTCCAGAAACATGCAAAAAAGATCTTGCCAGGAAATGGGATATCTATTACAGATTTGAATATATTATCCCTTCTTTTCCCTCTTCTATACTTAACCAAATTCTCATTTCTCTTTCTCCTCTACTTTCTCTTTCTCGTTACTTAGTCGTTTTTCCAAAAATGCCTAGTTGTGCGGGTTGACAGAGTCACGGGTTCACATTTGCACTCGTTTTTTTATATCGCGACTCCAACTGACCACTTCCCCATTCCATACCTAGCCACTTTTTCGATCGCGGATTCCCAAGCAGGCGGGCTCTAGATTGCACTTGCATTGTTCTGTGACCTGCAAATAACACCCTGATTTCCACGATATACAAATTTATTGTCGGACTCCCACATCATACCCTCTTCTGTGTTACACAGTTTGCACTCAAAAGTTTTGAGACCTACAATTTGACCATCGGGTCCTCACGTCTCTTGTGGAACTATTTCCACCCCATTTTGAATCTCGTCCATCTGCTTTACATACTTGTCCATTTCTTTGAATCTCTTTCACGAATCGTCGGATTGGCGGGTTCACGAAATATCTAATTCCTAATCGTTGTTTCCAGTGCCCGCCACCTTCGCACTTATTTCCAAGTATGCAATAACTGAGGTTTAATGCTAACATCTCATCATGCCTCGAGGAGACATTTGTAATAATTGTCCCTACACAACTTGTCCAAAAACATTAAGAAAATATCATGCCAAGTAATGGGATATCTATTACAAATATCAATATATTAGTGAAAACGAATTCCACTAACTTTTTCTCTTGTGGGTTCCCAAACAGGCGGGTTCAATATTGCCCTTGCATTATTCCGTGACCTACAGACAACACCCGGAATTCTGCGATATACATGCAGAAAATATCTTTCCAGGTAATGGGATATCTATTATAAATTTTAATATATTAGCGAAAACAAGTCTAACCGACCATTTACCTATTCCATACTTAGCCACTTTTTTTATTGCGGGTTCCCGAACAAGAGGGCTCAATATTTCCCTTCCATTGTTCTGTGACTTGCAAACAACACCCGAAATTTCGTAAATATACAAAATGGTCATTGGACTGCCCCATCATGCCCTCTTCCGTTTTATGCCTTTTGCAATCAAAAGTTTCGAGACATACAATCTGACCGTCGAACCCTCACCTCTCCTGAGAATCCCCTGTAACCCTATTTTGAAACCCGTCCGACTGTTTTTCATACTTTTCCATTCCTTACTTGATCTTCCCTGTCCCCGTCACCTTCACACTTTTTTATAATAAAAATTTGTTTATAAACACACACACACAGAGATATATATATATATATATATATATATATATATATATATATATA
>ML777091.1:603823-621360 GCA_009831015.1 Picea engelmannii
TAATGGCCTAAATCCGACATAATTAAAATAACATTACTAATCTAAATTACAACTAATGGCCTAAATCTGACATAAATAAAATAGCATTACTAATCTAATATGCCCCAATTAAGGGGTAATGAGCCAATATTAGGGCTTAACATAAAAGAGGGTTTCCTTCTAGGGAAAAAAACCTTAACATAACTTCTACCATTAGATCTTCGACCTTATAATAAATAGTCCAAATTGACTATGAAATTACAATATTTTACAAGGAAATTTTCCCAAAACTTTCTCTTCAGGGGGCTCCATAGAGTGTTGATACCCTCCCTAGCTCCAGATGTGGGAGGGGAACCCCCCCCATCAAGAAATGGGATCCAAACACAGTTGAAACAAGACCTTTGAATCGTGAATATAATTAGGCTCCACAACCAACAATATCCCTCTTGGAGACTGATCACAACAACTCCACTGCTACTGAACTATGATCCATATTGGACTTAGAAAGTTTCTCATATTTACCTTCATGCTTGAAGGCCAATTGAAACTGAATAGGAACTAATTTTCTCCCTGGTTACTACCTTTGTTAACATGTCTGTAAGATTTTGGCTAGTATGTATCTTTTGCAACTTTAGTTGTCCATATTCCAAGATAGATCATATGAAATGGTACCTGAGTTGTACAAGTTTAGTCTTAGAATGGAAGGTTGGGTTCTTTGAAAGATAAATGGCACTATGGTTGTCACAGTACAACCTATTATTCTCCTGCTACTTTCTCAATTCCTCCATAAACCTCTGTAGCCAAATCATTTATTTACTAGCCTATGTAGTAGCAACATACTCTACTTTCATTGTTGAAAGTGCAACAACCCTTTCTAGTTTCGAAATCCAACATACTAGTGTTCCACCTACAATAAAAACATACCTTGTGGTTCTCCTCCTACAATATTTATCACCTACCATATATGAATCAACATATCCATGTAGAATAGTGCTTGAACCTCCAAAACATAATGCATGAGTAGTAGTACCTCTCAAATACCTGAGAATCCAGTTTACTACCCCCCATTTTTCTTTACCTGGATTGTTCATATACTTTCTCACAACTCCCACTACATGTGAAATATTTGGTCTTGTGCACACCATAGCATACATCAAGTTTCCAATTATTGATGAATAAGGGACCCTGGATATGTATTATATCTACTCTTGTGTTTTGGGTCACATTTCATTGGTTAGTTTGAAATGGTTGGCCAAAGGTGTACTAACTGGTTTTTCATTGTGTATTCTAAACCTTTCCAACACCTTCTCTATGTACTCACCCTGAGACAATATCAATTTGCAATTTTTCATGTCACTTGTTATTCTCATACCAAGGATTTTCTTTGTAGCCCCCAAATCCTTCATCAAAAATGAATTAGCTAATTTATTTTTTAGCACATCTATATCATGCATGTTAAACCATACAAAAACCATGTCATTTGCATACAATATCAAGATAATATAGCTTCCATTTTCTAGCCTCTTAAAATAAACACAGTGATTAGAATGACATCTACTATAACCTTGTTCTATCATAAACCTGACAAATTTCAAATACCACTGACTTGGAGTTTGCTTTAGGCCATACAAGATCTTCTTCAACCTGCATACCAAATTATCCTTCCCTTTGACCTCATACCCGTGTGGTTGTTGCATATAAATATCTTCCTCCAAATCCCCATGGAGAAATGTTGTTTTTACATCTAATTGTTCAAGATGCAAATCTTCTACTACCACAAAACTTAAAATAGTCCTAATTGAAGTCATTTTAACAACATGAGAAAATATTTTGTCAAAATCTATATCTTTCTTTTGTGCAAACCCCTTTATAGCAAGCCTGGACTTGTACTACTTTTTGCCTCCATATTCTTCCTTCAACCTGTAAACCCATTTATTCCGCAATGCTCTTTTTCCTACAGGAAACTGAACCAATTCCCAAGCCTAGTTATTTACAAGGAGTCTGGATTTCCTCTTTCATTCCTTGCTCCCACTTCTTTTTAGTGCCAACCTGCATTGCCTCTTCATAACTTTCTAGTTCACTAGAATCAGTTAACAATAAATAATACAATGAAGGAGAGTATCATTCAGGGGGACTACTTAAACCGGTATATCTTCTAACAACACTTGCAAGAGTTTGAGGTACATGTTGCTCTTGTTGTTGTACATTTTGATTTTTTGGTACCTTTGGAATTTCATTTTCTTTGATTTCATCAAGCACTGTGTATTATGTGTTTTCATTTTCATGTTCCTTTTCCTGCAACTGACATTGTACATGACCTTTTCATTAAATACCACATGTATACTCCTAATGATTTTTTTATTTTCATAACCCCATAAGTGATAACCAAAATCATTAACCTTGTATCCAATAAAGGTACACTTCTTGGATTTTTCCTCAAGCTTTGTTATATTTTCTTTAACAATATGGGCAAATACTTCACAACCGAAAGTCTTCAAAAATGAGTAGTTTACCTTCTTACCTATCCATGCCTCCTATGGAATGCCACCATCCAAGGATCTTGAAGGCCCTCTATTTATTAAGTAAACAACAGTATCTATAGCATATTCCCAAAACTGTAAGGGCAACCATGCATGCAATCTCATACTCCTTGCACATTCTATGATTGTCTTCTTCATCCTTTATGACACACCATTTTCTTGGGGTATTCCTGGAATTGTCTTCTCTCTACAACTCCCATGGTATGAACATTAATTATCAAACTCCTTTTTGTAGTATTCACCTCCATTATCTGATCTGAGACACTTCAACCTTTTTCCTATATCATTCTCAACCAAAGCTTTCCATTTCTTAAAAGTGTCAAAAACATCATATTTTTTTCGAATACAATAAACCCAAATTTTTCTATTTGCATCATCAATAAAAGTAACATAATAACGAGACCCACCAAGAGATGATACTTGAGTTGGTCCCCATACATATGTATGCACAAGCTCTAACTTTTCACTCTTATTTTCCTTTCCAAATCTGAGGAATCTGACTCTCTTTTGTTTTTCATAAACACAGTGCTCACAAAAATCCAAATCAACTTGTTTAATATCTGGAAACAAATTCCTTTTTTGGACTATCTGCATCCCACTCTCACTCATGTTTCCAAGCCTATGATGCCACAGAGTTGTATCCACTCCTATAAAATATAAATATATAGAAGGGTCAGCATTACTAGTACATAAATACAATGTACCTATCTTCTCTCCTTTTGCTATTACCAGTGATCCTTTAGTGACCTTCCATGCATTTTTTGTAAATGTAGATATACAACCTTCACTTGACAAATACCCTATTGAAATTAGATTTATTCTCATATATGGAACATGTCTCACCTCTTTCAACAACCATTGGTTTCCATTATTTTGCTTTATTTGTACCTTACTCATTCCAACAATTTTACGTGGTTCATCATCACACAAATAAACCTGTCCAAAACCACCTTGAACATAACCTTGAAAATATTTCCTATGGGGTGTGGCATGAAATGAAGCCCCTAAATATAATACCATGAATCAATAATATTATCTAAAGAAAGAATCAAATCTTCTTGTAACACATCACCTGCTACATTTTCTTCCTTATTTTTCTCCTGGTGTCCATCTCCTTGTTTCTTTGGAGATCTACAGTCTTTCTTCATATGTCCTTTCTTCCCACAATTCCAACACTCTATCTTTGCTAGTCTGGATTTGGATCTACCCTTCCTATACTTCCAATGGTTCCATGGGCTCTTTCCTCTTTCCCTTTGTCTTCCCTTGTTCTCCACGGTCAATGCATTACCTGATTTCTCACATGTGTTTTTCCATCACATTTTGTCGCTAAGGATAATACCAACAACATCATCAAATTTCAGAGTGTTTGAACCGAAGACAAGAGTTACTTATAGCCATGAACAAGCCGTTCCAACTTTACAGTAATGAGTGTTGGCCCTTGACCAGGTTTTGTTGATATCTGGTCAAGTTTGACCTATTTTTGGACTTCGACAGCCTATCGAAGGAGGAGCACAAGACGAAGAAGATATCGCGGGATATCGGCCCCTTTTTGGGTCATTTTTTGGGATGTGGTAATATGTAACAGGAATGGGATGTCATCCCATGGGTTTACCCATGTTTAGGCCTATTTTGTATGTATAAATAGAAGGCTAGGCAATGTAAGAAGAAGTAGTTGCAAGTGTGCTAGGTGCTAATGTATGGCTAAGTGCTAGAGTTGGATATATGTGATCAAGAGTTGTAAGGATTTATGCTTACTGTGTGCTAAGAACTTGCAGAGCTAAGTGCAAGTGATTGTAAGAAGGCTTTGTGCTTAGACCTAGCTTAGGGAAGGAGGGTCTGGCGAGGTGCACGCAAATCTCCTGTCCTATGCGGAGTAAGGGTTTTTGTGGCTCTGTGTTTGTAACCGATTGACTGAAGACAATAAAGAAGAAGAGTTGGTGGACATAGCCCCAGGGTGGGGGTGAACCACGTAAATACTGTGTTGTTATGCTTTGTGCTTGTCTTAATGTGTTTATGACTCTCTTGCTAAGTACTTTGATAGAGATAGATGAATTTTCTTATGCTTGGTGATAATGATGTGTAAGAATGTTAGATCTAATCCACATGAAGTTTCTAGTGCTTGATCTGCTAGATATAATTTGTATGTTTATGATAGAGTGTTTAAATACATCAGATCTAAGAGAATGATGTGATGCTCTGTTCTATCTATGCAGTAGTTATTGGTTGAATATTGTTGAACTATTGATGTTAAGTGCTCAATTAAGTATTATAATCACATATATGTGTCCCAACTAAGGTTACAGAGACTTGAGTCCTGCAACCACCCCTGCCTATACCTCGAGTGAGACTTCATCTGCTTCCTAAGTGTTGCCAAAAGGGTCGATAGTTAGGGTTTTTTTTGTTTTCTTTTGTAGCATTGAACCTCGGGTTTGCCCCTGTGCAAACAAATGGTTTTGTTGACAGGACCTGAAACTATGATTGTTGGGAACTAAGAAAGAAGAAGCTTTATGCAAAGATCTGACCTAAAATTTTGGAAGCTCTGTGCATAGATCTGTCGCTCTGGTGCGCAGTACTCTACTTGACCTATGAATCTTTGTGTCAAGAGGGAGGTCAGATCTGAAGAAGAGAGGTAAGATCTGAAGAAAAGAGGTAAGATCTGTAAGCTATGTGCTCTGATAAAGGTAAGAATAGTAGAAACGTTCTAGATCTGGAAGCTTTGTACTTTGTAGAAGTAAGATTAGTGGAAATTTTTGTTTCTAAAGTCTGGATCTAGGTATGTTTGATATATTCTATCCTAGCTTGAAAACTAGGGCACTATTATATAAAAGAAGGTTTGATATGAGTAGATCTGATATGAATAGTGAAAAATATGTTATACCGATGCATAGAAAGAATATTTGGACTAACAAGTGTATGCAGGATCCTAGAAGGAATTTTTTTTAGGTTATCTACCATGATCCTAGTGCGCAGTACTAGAAAGGTTGGGGATCATTTAAACGAAAGAGAGGATTAACCCTTTGTTATACTTGCAGAAGATTGGGACATCTTGCTAAGGAATTCCCTGGGAAAAGACCTAGTTGTATTTGTTGCAAAGCTATGGACCATGAAGTGTTGGATTGCCCTAGAATGATTACTAAGCTGGAAGAAATGAATCTGAATAAGGAAAACCCTAAGGCAGAATCCCAGAAAGAATTAGAGAAAGTATTGTTACGGATGAAAGAAACCCTGAATGACCATTGACATGTCAGATTATCAGAGATCTTCAAGGAAAAAGAATGCATTGAAGCAAGAATAGGAGACTTCAATATTGACTGTGTTCTAGATGAGGAAACACGGGTGAATATCATGACAGAGATAACTTGGGAAGCTATAGGGAATCATGTTATGATCCCTTCATTAGGAGGAATAGGACTATTTGGAGGAAAGCTGATAAACCTATGTGATAAGATCGCTTGCATACCTATGAACGTTAATGGAACTTCGACAAAAGAAGATTTTGAGGTTATTAAATTTATTGAAGAAAATGCCCCATTTACCATGTTGTTAGGAAAACCTTGGATTGAAAGAGACCACGCCGGAAGGAAAGAAGAAGAAGAAGTTTTAGAACAACAGAAGTAGGAGTTAAAAGAATTCATGACTAGAAGTATCGCACACTTGATTGAAGAACAGGAGAACAGATCAGAGTTATTTAACACTAGAGACCCTGATGTCGAAATTTCAAGAACATTAAAAGACCAATAGAAGATTGAATTAATTATCCCAGATAAAGACGAAGTATCACCCTCGAATCTTAAGAAAGAATTTCAATAGTGCGCAGTGACTATGTTAAAAGAAGGTAAGAATCAGAATGGAAAAAGGCATACTGAGACGAATCTCACTGGAAAGAAGGCTATAAAGCTTAGTAATAAGAGGGCTAAGATTGAAAAGTTACAGAAAGTTCCAGAGGGAACTTTGCAGAAGGAAAACTTTCAAAATTGGAGCTTCGTCGGGACATCAGAACAACGACACATGGCACTTCACCATGGCGAAGCAATATAGCCATTGAAGAACGTTATAACTGTTTGATCAATGCTCTGAATGGATAGAAATCCATTTATGGCCAGCCATCTCGCCATCCAACCATTTGGACCGTGGCATAATAGATAGAACCGAATTAATGAAGACCTCATACCCATTGCAAGAGACCTGTTGTCGAGTTACCTATTTATCCCACCACGCCATGCACCGAGAACACTTTTTCCAATTGAGAATTTGAGCCCACGAACTAAGTTGAGTTTATATCGTGATCATTGTGCTTCTTCTCTCTCTCTCATTACTGTGTCTAAGCTACCCCTCCCAAACCTGAGATTGTTATCCCCAAGCATGTATGTCAGACGAGTTGAGCATTGCAGAAAGCGTTGTTGAGGAAGTTTTGATCGGCCTAATGACTGAAAGAGTCATGTCAATGTCTACAGGTATACAAGAATCATCCACGAGAGGACTGCCAGGTTCTCTATCCACTGCTCGAGGAGCAGGACCATCCCAGTCATCCGACAAGAAACGAACTAAGAACATAGATGACTTAGTGAATGCTAAACTGATCTTGACTATCTTACCCACTTATAAACCACCTTTGAGAGGTGTTGTAAACCGTGACAACATACCTAGGGATTTCAAGTACACCTTGGTCACTGCGTACCTCCCGAAGGGGATATGTGCAGTGCGAGCAGACCAAGATAAGATCGCAGCGTTGAAGTTTAGTGACTTGAACCTCAGATATCACAAAGTATACAACATGTTAGACCCACATAAGTACTTGACTAAAACTAAAGGGAAGAATTTGAATATCGTCCCTCAGCAATGGACCCATGACCTCACGCAGTCCACCCTGTTGAATGTCATGAATATTCCTCACTTCGGAAGACACCAAGAGGTGAATGCATGTGTCAAATTGTTGTTGTCTTGTTACCATGGAGAATATTTGTGGTTGAACCACCGTATAACGGTTGATCCGAATCTGATCCATCGGATCATGGGGTTAAGTATGCAAGGACTCGACCCATAGGATTTCCATCCTAGAAAATCCATGGACCACGCTCTCGCTCAAAGGATCAAGGACACTTATGGCGATTTTGAGAAGGGAACACGAAGCTACAAGGTAGCTTCTATCAAAAGTGGCATAGTTTTCCTCGCCTATTAGATGATTGTAGGGAAGTTAGTACACAAGGACCGACCCACCCAAGTGATTGGTTTTGTAGTCAGCCTCGCAGGGAAGTGCAAAGAGGGCCTACAAATGAATTGGGTGAAGTACCTAGTAAACCAATTAGAACTTGACTTCATAGAATCACAATATCAAGGGTATGAATTCCACTTCAACTGGCTATTGATCCCGATCGCTTTCATTTCCTGGGAGATGCCGAAAGGTGCGACCTTCCTGGACATCGAACCATTTGAACCATTGGCTATGAATTTCAGTACACTTTGGTATTCCAGTGACATGAATAAGTAATGGTATTCAAATGCTGTGTTCCATACATAGTATAACCATTTGAAGGTATCCATATAGTCTGAGCCTCACATAACTCCGAATACTTTACATAGGTTCAGGCCTTTGATGAAGTTCAACGCAGACCGACATTTCATTTATATCACAACATGAGCCGACGAGGACAAGTAGCAACTTCAGTCCTATTATAATCTAACGGAGGAGGACTTGGAGGAGATCACCAAGGATTGGTTGGTGGACCTCCTCATTCCAGTAGACCCTGCGGAGATGTCCGACATTCATAGCCCAGAAACTGTGCAAGATACACCCGGACCAAGAAAGACAAAGAAGACCAAAGAGGTCCATGATTTAGATAGTGTGTCCGTGAAGACTGCTTCCATCTCACCAGAGCAAGGAGGTGATGGTGCAGATTTGAATGACACAGAGGTTGAGCAGCAGAAGGGTGACAAGGCTGATCCCTTGAAGAAGAGGAAGGGTTCGCCTCTGAAACCTTCCTCCCAGAAGAAATCGAAGGCCACTATGACAAAGATGCAGACCGTCCTCACCTCTGGTGTCTTTGACTTCCTAGTAGTAGCCCTGAATGATGCTTCGTTGGAGATAGCAAAGAAGCAAGAAGCAAAGCAAGAGGAGTTGTATGATCGAATCATTACTGAACTCTAAGGAGTGCATCAATCCCTACAACCCATCCGCACAGTCTCCACTGCGTCGGGAGAGCCAGAAGTGGGAAATGAACCAGCTTAACTCCATCTCTTAGTCGATACAATCAAAGCTCGTCTTTGACAAGCACAGGAAGAAACATCACAAGACACCCAGTATTTGGTACAAGTACAAGGAGTACTAGCAGAACAACGCAATGCTGCAGAATAGGAAAAGAGTTCTCTCCAAGCGAAGTTTGATGAAGAAAAGACACATCTGCAGCAAGGCAAGGAACAATTGCTCACTGAGCAACTTGAAGTGAAGGAAATGGTCAATAGATCACTTCTCTTTGTGACTATCATAGAAGTAAAGGCAAAGGATCAAGTCATGAAGCAAGAGTGCAACTTGAAGAAGTGATCCAACAACGCATAGAAGATTTATAGCTACGAATTGTGCTCGAGAATCCACAGGACATAAGGGACCAACGAGAAGCCACTGCCCATAGCACAGTTGAAATACTAAAGGCCCTTACCTTAGAATGCAAGCAATTCACTGATCGCAGTGCCCAGATGATCCAGATTTGGATCCAGGAGCTTGATAGGGCTTAGAAAAGCCTAAAAAAAACAATGTTCTTATAATGATGTCAAAATGGATGTGTGCTAAGGCCTCATCAATACGAACCCAATGCAACTTGAATGGGGTCAAACGGACGTCGTATGCTCCTGATATCATGATCTGAAGTTCAGGTCAAACTAGCAAAAAGTCAAAGTCAAAGTCAACAATCTGTACTGTTGATGTCAGCAATACGTCAGCAGGACAGGTGGCAGAGGACGTCAGCATGATTTCATAAGGACATGTGGCAGCACCAAGATGTGCCATGTGGCAGTTATTTTTGGCATTTTTAGAGGCTGATTTGGACCAATAAAAATTAGACACGTGGCCGTCCATACAGCATGACATGTGGCAGGTACGATGATGATGTGGCAGGTGTGCTTACGTGGCCAATTGATGACAAGGCAGGTACAGAGCTGACACATGGGTGAATCATTGATTAACAAGTGGCATCAATCCAGTGAATAAGGAGGTGCCACATGGCCCAGACTTGGGTTGCCACGTGGCACCAGGTGGTTGGCTCATTTGAATGTATGTTATAAAAATTATGGTCTCCACGAGTTTTGAACTCGTGACCTCCAAGGTAGGCTACGACTTGGGAATAAGTTGTATGCCAATGCGCCACCATATAACTTGTTATTACAAGTCTACAAACTTTTATTTAAAGTGTTGTAAAATGTTTAATGGGGGCGAAAAGGGTTGGGGCTAAGCCCTAGCCCACAGAATGTGTAAACCACATACGACCAAAGCGTGCGGGAGTTGTAATAGGTTGGCGCTAGCCCTACGATTTCTGACTTATCCAAAGGCCATTACATGTGACCAATTTAATGGGGATGCATGCCTATTATGGGGGCTTATACCCATATTAAAACTAAAATGGGTTTTTAACCTATAGTTTAGTGATTTTCTCACTAATTTTTGGGCAGTGTTGGTTATTTTGCCATATCTTGGTGGATACTGGGCCAAATTGAGTGCCACGAAAAGTGGGATGTTGGGATTTTATCCCCCTACCTCATGGCTATATAAACTAAGGCATTGAGAGCTTTTACACAAGCAAGAAGCAGCAAAGAATCTTGAAGCCAAGGTCAAGTAGTCTTGAGCAGTGCAAGTAGTTGAGCTTTGGAGGCAGTTTCTGGAAGTTCTATTACTATGTTTTCAGTGCCGTATGTTGCGTCGGGTTTCTGAGACAGAGAAGAATAAATCTAGTCAGTTAGATGCCCTATATAATGTAATTTGAATGTAGATTTTAAAGCATTGAATATTTAATAGAGAAAGCCTCCCTCACTGAAGACAAAGGCCCGAAGACGTAGGCGAGATTGTCGAACTCCATTATCAACTTCTTGTGTACAATTGGTTGATGGTTTGCATCCTTATGTTATCTATTATTGCTCTTAATTATACAAGTCTTTGTTGTTGTCATATTCACATGCACTGTCAGAAAAAGGTCTTGATTAAATTAAGGTTATAGTGTGTAATTGTTAAGCTTCGAAGTTCAGAAAAAGTGGTATCAGAGCAGGTTGACATTTGCAGGAAGTGTGAATATGGGAAAAATCTTTAAG
Organism: Picea engelmannii; assembly: GCA_009831015.1. Classification (NCBI taxonomy): domain Eukaryota; kingdom Viridiplantae; phylum Streptophyta; class Pinopsida; order Pinales; family Pinaceae; genus Picea; species Picea engelmannii. Next base: position 614,635 of record ML777091.1, read on the forward strand.
AGAGATAGACTCTAAGAGCTCGAGGAGATCAACCAAGCCATGTAGCAAGAGAATGTTGAATTGTGAGGATTGGTGCAGATTATTGAGGAAGATAGGGAAAGAATGTGAACGTTGATGTTGGCAATGGAAGCAAGGCGAGTTGGAGGAAGTCCTTTAGCTAGAAGCCCAAGCCCTATTAAGGATGATGAAACTCATCCATTCCGAAGGCAATCAGATGAGGAGGATTCATATACTCTCTTTAATCTGGTTGAGGAGCAGTCGATAGGAGAGTCCCTTGGCACATTCTCTTCGCCAATAGAAAGCATCGATTACACTCCAGCCTCACCTGTAGTTGATCATGAAGTGGAATCCAACCATCCAGAGATAGTAGCATTTGAGAAACATACCAAAGGAGTCGGTATGAGAATGCTATCGAAGTTCGGATACCGGAAGGGGAAAGGCCTTGGAAAATATGGCCAAGGAAGAGCTGAGCCGATTGAAGTGCATGAGCGTCCACTCCGGGAAGGATTGGGATATGCAAGAGGATCTTCTGAGGACGAGAGTCCAGTGATTCGCTGCACACACTGTCAAAAGTTCGGACACGATGCTTACCACTATTGGAAGCGGCATCCAGAATTGACACCGGAATGGTTTCAAACTCGGCAAGGCAAACAGGCAGCTCGAGCCAGCAGTGACGCAAATAATGAGTTGCAAAAGAAAGGTAAACAGGTTAAAAGGTATAAATCACCTTCACCCACCTTTACTGATGAGCATTCTAGAGTCATGAACCTTATCAGGAAAACGATTCCATGCACATTTTGTAGCAACAATAACCATTGTGTTGCAGACTGTCGGGAACAGAAAGTATATGAAAGAAAAATCATGGCGACAAGAAGTACGCCAAGACATGATGATGCGACACTACAGGTCAAAAAGAATCTTCTATCAAAGTCAGTGCAGCCAGGGCAGGAGTCAGAGAAATCCAAGGGGGATTCGACTCAATCAGGGTGTGATTCCATCAAGTTTCTTTGAGCAAGGAACACTTGCTCACATTGTCAAAAGAGAGGACATTGTGAGGATAGTTGTTGGAGGTTGCATCCAGAGTTGCGATGCTCAACAAAGCCTGAAGGGCCCGAGCAAAAGACTGATGCTGCAAAGGAACAGAAGGACGTTGCCAAGGAGCAGAAGGACGTTGCAAGAGGAAAATAGGTGGATGTTGCGAAGAAGCAGAGGAATGACCGCGACACTTCATTGGCAGGAGATGGGTCATCCGACTGGAACTGGGCAGATTTTATGCCCTATATGTAAATTGAGTTAGTGTCATTATCATTGATGTAATAAAAGTGATTTGATTTATGGAATCACTTATTGAGTCTAGTTAATGTTAAGTCTAGGTTGTTTTTCATTAGTTAATTGATGTAAGGATAGATTCAATTGATGTAATAAACCTTTTGGGGTCCAAAAGGTCCTTAGTGGGAAGGTGTGATCCAGATTTGGATCTAGGAGCTTGATAGGGCTCAGAAAAGCCTAAAAAATAAATGTTCTTAGAATGACGTCAAAATAGACGTGTGTGAATGCCTCATCAATACGAACCCAACTCAACTTGAACGGGCTCAAACGAACATAGTATGCTCCTGATATCGCGATATGAAGTTCAGGTCAAACTAGCAAAAAGTCAAAGTCAAAGTCAACAATCTGTACTGTTGACATTAGCAAGACAGGTGGCAGAGGACGTCAGTAGGACACGTGGAAGCACCAGGATGTGCCATGTGGCAGTCATTTTTGGCATTTTTTGGGGCTGATTTGGACCAATGAAAATTGGACACGTGGCAGTCTGTATAGCATGACACATGGAAGGTACAGTGATGACGTGGCAGGTGTGCTTACGTGGCTAATTGCTGATAGGGAATGTACGGAGCTGACACATGGGTGAATTGTTGATTGACAAGTGGCATCAATCTAGCAAATAAGGAGGTGCCACGTGGCTTGGGTTGCCACGTGGCACCAGGTGGTTGGCTCATTTGAATGTATGTTATAAAAATTATGGTCTCCACGAGTTTTGAACTACTGACCTCCAAGGTAGGCTACGACTTGGGAATAAGTTGTATGCCAATGCACCACCATACGACTTGTCATTACAAGTCTACAAAATTTTATTTAAAGTGTTGTAAAATGTTTAATGGGGGTGAAAAGGGTTGGGGCTAAGCCCCAACCCACGGATTGTGTAAACCACACACAACCGGAGCGCGCGAGAGTTGTAATAGGTTGGCACTATCCCTACGTTTTCGGGCTTATCCAAAGGTTGTTACATGTGACCGATTTAAGGGGGTTTCGCACCTATTATGGGGACTTATACCCATATTAAAACTAAAATGGGTTTTTAACCTATAGTTTAGTGATTTTCTCACTAATTTTTGGGTAGTTTTGGTTATTTTGCCATATCTTGGTGGATATTGGGCCAAATTGAATGCCACAAAAAGTGGGATGTTGGGATTTGATCCCTCTACCTCATGGCTATATAAAATAAGTCATTGAGAGGTTTTACACAAGCAATAATCAACAAAGAAGCTTGAAGCCAAGGTCAAGTAGTCTTGAGCAGTGCAAGTAGCTGAGCTTTGGAGGCAGTTTCCGGGAGTTCTATTACTCCGTTTTTAGTGCCATCTGTTGCGACAAGTTTTTGAGATAGAGTAAAATACAACTAGTCATTCAAATGCCCTATATGATGTAATTTGAATGTAGATTTTAAAGCATTGAATATTTAATAGAGAAAGCCTCCCTCACTGAAGACAAAGGCCCGGAGACGTAGGCGAGATTGTTGAACTCTGTTATCAACTTCTTGTGTACAATTGCTTGATGGTTTACATCCTTGTGTTATTTGTTATTTATCTTAATTATCCAAGTCTTTGTTGTTGTCATATTCACATGCACTGTCAGAAAAAGGTCTTGATTAAATTAAGGTTATAGTGTGTAATTGCTAAGCTTCGAAGTTCAAATCACCAAACATATGAGAAACTTACTGAGAGCCCAGAGTTGCAAGAACTGTAGTCGCAGCTCCAAGAAGAGAAGAAGCACGCCGAAATACTACAGGCACAGCTGAAGTCTCTGTCAGTTGTGGAGAGAATTAAGAGATCTCAAGAGTAGCGAACCGCCCAACAGCAAATCCATACTATCCAGAGAAGATTTATGGAGATAACTCAGAATATCCAGCCGGTACAAGATAAGGCCTATCAATTGTTTACAGAGGTAGAAGGTCAGGGAGAAAAATTGGATCAGGTGAGCACCGCAGCAGAACAACGCCTGGAAGGACCTTTGAATGATGTCGTCATTCAAGAATTTGTTGAAAAAGAGCGTATAGCATAGCAGCAACTCGAAGCAGTTCGAGCCAAACTTGAAGCATTCAAAGAATAACTCCCTACATCAAAGTGACTTAGGATGAGTCCCAGGTGAGTGTTTGGGGCCTGTTGGCCCTTGACCAGGTTTTGTTGATATCTGGTCAAGTTTGACCTATTTTTGGACTTCGACAGCCTGTCGAAGGAGGAGCGCAAGATGAAGCAGAGATCGCGGGATATCGGCCCCTTTTTGGGTCCTTTTTTGGGATGTGGGAATATTTAACGGGAATGGGATGTCGGCCCATGGGTTTACCCATGTTTAGGCGTATTTCGTATGTATAAATAGAAGGCTAGGCAATGTAAGAAGAAGTAGTTGCAAGTGTGATAGGTGTTAATGTATGGCTAAGTGATAGAGTTGGATCTATGTGATCAAGAGTTGTAAGGATTTGTTCTTTCTGTTTGCTAAGAACTTGCATAGCTAATTGCAAGTGATTGTAAGAAGGCTTTGTTCTTAGACCTAGCTCGGGGACGAAGGGTCTCGCAAGGTGCATGCAGATCTCATGTCCTATGCGGAGTAAGGGTTTTCATGGCTCTGTGCTTGTAACCGATTGACTGAAGACAATAAATAAGAAGAGTTGGTGGACGTAGCCCCAAGGTGGGGGTGAACCACGTAAATATTGTGTTTTTATTCTTTGTGCTTGTCTTAATGTGTTTATGAATCTCTTGATAAGTTATTTGATAGAGATAGAGGAATTTGCTTATGCTTGGTGCTAATGATGTGTAAGAGTGTTAGATTTGATCCACATGAAGATGCTAGTGCTTGATCTACTAGATATAACCTGTTTTTTTATGATAGAGTGTTTAAATACATCAGATCTGAGTGAATGATGCGATGCTCTGTTCTATCTGCACAGTAGTTATTGGTTGAATATTTTTGAACTATTGATGCTAAGTGCTATGTTAAGTATTATAATCACAGATCTGTGTCCCAGCTAAGGTTGCAGACACTTGAGTCCTGCAACCACCCTTGCCTCTACCTCGGGTGAGACTTCACCTGCTTCGCAGGTGCTGTCGAAAGGGTCGGTAGTTATGGTTTTGTTGGTGCGATGTTTTAGCATTGAACCTCGGGTCTGCCCCTGTTCCAACAATGAGCACAAGATTAGAAGATCTCTAGCCTCATCATCAAAGTTCACTCATATATAACTTAGTTGATTAGTAACCATATTAAATTCATTTAAATGGTCAACAACGGACCCACCTTCTGACATATTCATATTAAATAATCGCTTCATTAGAAATACATTGTTGGAGGCTGAGGGTTTTTCATATAGTTTAGTCAATGCCTTCATCATATCCTTCTTTGTATTTTCTTTTGAAATGTTGAAGGCCACCGACGTTTTCAGGCACAACCATATCATTTCTAGCGCATTTCTATCAAGAAACTCTCATTCTTCGTCCTTCATACTCACTGGTTTCTTTGCTTTCCCGCCCAACGATAGGAAAATATCCTTCTGATATAGATAGTCTCCCATTTGCATCTTCCATAACTGGTAGTTTGGCCATTAAATTTATCGACCCTAAACTTTCCATATTCTGCCAATGCTCCCACTCGAACCAGGAACCCTCTTTTCCTACAAGTTACCTTTCGCTCGGATACCAGTTATTAGAAAAAAGAGGATCGCAAAGAAACAAAATAAAACAGATGTGGAAATAAAACATATAAGATACACAATAAAAACAGAGACACATAATACGTGGTTTACCCGATGTGGGCTATGTCCACGAAGAAATTTTCAGGTCCTTCCTTTATTATTATCTTGCAAATGAAGGGATACAACCTACAACACACCCATTGTAACTTCCTCTTCTTTCTCTCACAACATCCTCTGTCGGAATACAATATTAACAATCATCTACATAGCCGCAATACAATTCCATCATACATAGAAGAAGTTTTCCTTCAAGGGAAATAAACCCTAACATAACTTCTACTGTCAGATCTACGACCTTATAATGAATGGTCCAGATTGACTATGAAATTACAATATTTTACTAGGAAATTTTCCCAAAAAATTATCTTCAGGGGGGGGGGGGATCCATAAAGTGTCGCTTTCCCCCTCTAGCTTCAAATGTGAGGGGAAAATCCCCCACACACCCCCTCATCAAGAAATGGTATCCAAACACTATTGGAACAAGACCTTTGAATCAGGAAGATAACTAGGCTCCACATCTCGCATTGTCGACAGCCTCAACTAACCTCTAGTTGTAGCATTGACCATAATTATCAACTCTTATGGACATGATACCTCCAAGTGGCCACAATTGTATGACAGCAAACCTAACTTCGTTATTACCTATCAGAAAATGGGCACAAGTAAACTAGCCTCATACTTCCATTTCCAAGATTAACTTTGCAAACCACCTTAGTCATCTCTATGTTCCTTTAAGTGAGCATAAGAAGTTGGTTTGGGAGGTGCATTATAGTTAGGTGGTTGGGCACTTTGTCCTAAAGAAGACAGTGGCAGTACTATAAAATTACTTCTACTAGCGAGAGATTTGACAAGATGTCAACTAGTATATGTGATCATGCACTGCTTGTGCCATCACAAAACTTACCATCAAACAAGGGTTTTACACTCCTCTGCCTACCCCAAACAAACCCTAATAATTTGTCTCTATGGACTACATGTATGGCTTGCCTTCAACCAAGCATGGCAAGGACTGTTTATTTGTGTTCATTAATCATGGTTCTCTAAGATGGCCATTTTGACACCCTACAAGAAGAGTATCATAGTACATGTCATTGATAATCTCTTCTTTGAGCATGTTTGGGTTCATTTTGGGCTCCCATGAACCATTATTTCATACAAGGATAGTAGATTCCTTAGTACCTTATGGTCGAGCTTGTGGTCGAGAATGGACACCAAGCTTACCAAATCCATTACCTTCCACCCCCAAACTAATGGAAAAAAAGAGGTAGTCAATAGGATGATTGTGCTATCCGAGGAATGTATAACTCTAAACATCCACACACATGTGATGAGATCCTTCCTTTTGTTTAGCATAGTTACAATAGATCCCTTCATAAATCTATTGGCCACAACACTTTTCAGGTGTGCTTGGGATTCCAGCCATTAGCCTCAATTGATGTATCTCTACCCATTGCATCTACATAGGAAGAATCCTCCCATGCTCAAATTGAGGCTGATATAGCAACCAAACTTGTTGAATATATCCAGTACATCTAAAAATAGGTTCATGATATTTACAGTTAGCTAATGCCAAGAAAAATTAGCACCACAATTAGCATCGAGTTCCACAAAAGATTTGGGTGGGAGATAAGGTATGGTTCCATTTGTATTTTGTTCCTTCTTATTTTATTTTTTTATTATGCATTGTAATTTGAAGTGGGGGGGGG